>PVKB01006396.1:0-63434 GCA_004027205.1 Ctenodactylus gundi | reverse complement strand
TGTCATTGGCAATGGGTAGAATTTTCCCACAAATGTTGAATCATAACTTATCATTCAGATGTGGCCCTTCCTCCCTCCATCCCTTTTCTTCGTTCCTTCGTTCCTTCCTTTTTTCCTTCCTTCCTTCCTTTCTTCCTTTCTTCTTATGATACTTCCTTCATTTCTACATTTTGTCTTTTTATGTGGCACTAAGGACCAATCCCAGGGTGTCCACTTTGACCTACATCTCCTGCCCACTTTGATTTCTTCATTTCTTATTCATATCTGTTTTGAGACAGGGTCTCAGTAAGTTGTAAGATGCTCAGACCAGGCTCAAACACTCAATTCTCCAGTCTCAGCCTAGTGGAGTGTGAGAACACAGGCTTGGGTCACTGGATCCAGCTTCTAGGTTCTTATATTATATTACTCTGTAGCAACAACAACAACAACACACACAAATACACACAGATAGAGACAAACACCCAAAAAGTAGGAGGACCAGGACTTGCTGGGTTGGCTGATGCATCAGGGAATTAGGAAAAGTAGCAACAATAGGCAAAAATCTGAAAAAAAAAAACCATAAGGCAAGTAGGATGTCTTTCTGACAAATATAATTTATTACACTTATACTTTAAAGAAGGAATTTCATCGTTGGTGGAAGAAATTCACACCCTGGCCACATATGACTTTTTACTTCTTGCCCATGCTTAGTGATGGAGAAGCAAGTTTTCTCATCACTGAGACACACAACCTTATGCCCACATCTTAAAGGAAAAGATATTTTACTTAGCTCCTGTTTTCAGGAAAATCAGTTCAAGCTCAGCTGGCTCCGCGGCAGAAACATCGTGGCAGAACACCCTGGTAGAGTGAATGAACTGAGCTCGCAGCAGCCAGGAGGCGTTGGGGAAGACATAACCTCAGACAAAAAGAGGCTACAGTGCCCACAGTCTTACCTCCATGATCCTTGAGTCACACTCAGAAGCACGTTCCACCAGTCCCTGGGGTAGATTCCTAGCCAAGCAGGGAGATACTGTCTAGTTTAGCCATCACAAGGAGAACATATATGACATACCGTTTCTGCAAAGCAACTTGGGAATGTTGGCCAGAGACTTGAAGCTACCATTCACACTCTATAAACCATCATGAGAGCCTACACTGAGGTCACTAATGAGCAAAGATGTTTGCACAGCTTAATTAAGAGATCTACTTGGTAGTAGCTCTAAAGCACACTAATACAAAAAGGCACATCCAATAATAACCTTTTCACTGACTGTAAAAGCAACTTTTAGTTATATGCAATATTTGCAATATAAAATACTTTTGTATGCCCTGTTTACAGAAATGTAAAGATTTATTTAAATATTAATGCAGAATATATAATGATCAATAAGGCAAACTCAAAGTAATTCGGTAATTGAATGAAAAGTTTATGGTTAGCTTTTTTCCTCCCTTGCAAATTCTTGTTAGTGAATAACTTTCATTTTAACAGTACATAGAAATTTGTTGCTGAAAAAATGACACTCAGAATAACATTAAATAACAGATGATATCCCTTACTTCGTGGATTACTATAGTTCACAACTAAAATATAGTATTCTTAGAGAAAAATGTTATAAAGCTAATTTTTTGAACAACATCCCACTGACATATTATGGAAGCAAAAAATTTCATGTGTATTTTGTTTAATTTTGCATTTTTACTTAGATGAAAACTGGAAAGTAATAAGATCATGTATAAAGAATACAGCAGGTATAGAAAGTCACAGGATGAGCAAACACTTAGCACCTCTGTAACACAAGCTTCCATTGGCCATGAGCCCTTTCTGCTGCTAATGGGCCCACGATTTTCTCAGAGGACCTTTATCCCATGGGAACCCCGAGGGGTCCTGCTGTGAATGCCAGTGTCCTGCTGAATAATCTGGGCCTTAACTTTATGATTTGTGCCATCTGTCCACAAGTTTTCTTTCTCTACTTTTCTAGACATGTGTGGAAATATTTTTTCCAGTGAAACGTTTCTTCTTCTTCCCCTTAGCTGCTATGAGTCTTCATTGATTTTTTTGTTTTCTTTTGAGTGCAGTCTTGAGGAGGAAAGAGCGCACCGTTCAATTGCTGAGTCAATCATTTCATTTTGAGCTGAAGGTGTCAACTTTAAACACTTGTCCTAGTGCAATTTGATACCAACTGGAAATTAAGGTATTGTACTGTTCTACTGTTGGTTCAGTTGAGTTATTACAAAAAAAAAAAAAACAACCCTAAGGGACAAGTTTGTTATATTTTTCTCAGGTACTCCATGTGGCAGATGCATCATGTAACAGTCAATAATTTTTAGCCCCTGAGGTCTATGAATGGGTGTCATAGCCTTTTCTTGGGTGTCAGTGGGACGTGTGATTCATTTTTCACTAAAAGGACACAATAAGCTGGGAGGATGTCACATGCTTGATGAAGTTGTACAAAATGTTAATAGTGAAGAGTTATCACTTCAGAGATTACTGTATATTGGATTGAATTCTGGAATAGGAGTGAGGAATACCCACCAAGCCTGAACAATCATCTGGTTGGGTCTGGCCAAGGCAACCACAGAAAGGACCTTAATAAATCTAATAAATTAATAAATCTAGAAACATTTTTTCATAGTACCACATCAGGTTACTTTATAAATGTATAACTTTGTGCAAATGAATGTCATAAATATCCAAATGACCCTTGGCAGAAAATAATAAAATGCTCCCCCCTCCTGCACGATGTATGCCGAGAGGGAGAGAACTCTTTTGGGCTCTAAGAAGCAAGTTGCCTTGACATGAACTGCCCATGATGAGCTCACACAGCTGGGCACGCCTGGCATACAGCCTCTCTGAGCTGGGCTTTCAGTACTACGGCTGCTGCAAGGAGTTGGATTTTGATGAGACCAATGGAGTTGGAAAGAAATCCTGAATGCTAGATGTTAAACAGCATGGTCTGTATAATGCCTTTCAATAGGTCCTTGTGATCAGAGAGTACACAGAAACATGCCTGGACTCGTCACCTACTGAAACTGAAATAATAAATATGTGTTGTTATCAAACAACTATGATTCCTGTAAACTGTTTTATAGCAATATAAATTCATATAATTCAAAATAAACAATACAATAATGGTGTATTATCTTTTTTTCCCATTGATGGATACAGTAAGCAATACCCACAACTTAAGGAGGAGAATTTTAATGTGGCTTAGTATTCAAGGGATCCAATCCATGGTTGGGAGGCTTCAAAGCAAAACCAGCAGAGTGAAACGGTACAACAGAACAAAGCTGCTTACTTCAGGAAAGTAACACAAGCAGGGAAGGAGAGATACCCTCCTAAGACACGTCTCTGGGGCCACACCCCTCCCAACTGGTCCCACCTTCTACCAGCATATTTAACTATGCACTCATCCATAGGCGATTCCATTGGTGAGTATAGCGTCCTTGTGATCCAATCAGCTTCCAAAAGCCCCAACTCTTAACTCAGGAGAATTTGGGGGAAATGCTATTTAGAAGCCAAAACACACACTTTAGCAATTTATTTACAATACAATGGTATTGACTTTCATTACCAAAGTCCTGATCTGCCTGGACATCAGGGCAGCCCACCTGTGCTTCCTCCCCTCCAGGAAGTCACTTGCAACCTGCTTTCCATTTTCCACGGAACATGTTACAATCAGTGTTACAATATGCACTTTGCTGTTAACAGATAAAGCTCAGGGCTATATTGAAGACTCAGACAAAATCTATTATATGCCATCAAGATGCATTTTAAACATACAAGTAAACTTGGCCGTAAATATGCAGAATAGGTTTCCCATGCTGATAAGTCTGCATTTCTTTCTAACAGTCATCTCTGTCTGAAATAGTAAAATTTAACTCTTGTCATTCACTAGCATTTTGGATCCACTAGTGGGGAGTTTCATGTATGTTGACTATCGCTTTCTAACGCCTCGCACAGTGACCGGTACATGATGGAGACTGGATGTGATCATCGTAAACAGAAATTTTTTGATTAGCAGTTACATGAGCTGTAGGCGTCATGCAAGTCAGGGTAGAAAGTGAGGGATCCAGCCAGCAAGTCTGTTTCGCTGTGCTGCGGGGAAGCCATGTGAAATCATGCTAATTACCTCCGGGGCAGTGTGAGGGGAGAAGGGTCCCAAGAGGTGGCAGAGGCAGCCAGTCTGAAGCCATCTTCAGGCCCCAGCTGTGCAGAATCAAGCCGCAGCCCAGGCCAGGCTACCTGCCTGGGACTCATCACGAACGTCTCTCCGCTCCCCTGGCTCTAGCCTCCTGGCTTCCTGCCCTGCTCCCAAATGGTCCCCGCCAGCATTGCCAGTGAAGACTTTAAACTTGAGGAGGGCATGGTAACCGCCCAAGGATCCCGGTGTAGATACCTTGGCTCATCCGCTGGGACAAAATGAGTGCAACTTAGAAGAGAATGGGTTTATCTTTGCTTCTGTTGCAGATGGCTCAGTCCACGCCCAGCTGGTTCCAAGGGTGACCACCATGACAGGGATCACAGTGGAGGGACAGAGAGAAGCTGGGAGCAAGGGGTGACACCCCCTTCCACCTCGCAGGGCTGTGACTGTCCTGAGACACCACCCTGTGAACAGCACTGATGTCCAGGATGCTCTGTCTTGGCGATGCCCTCATAGGGTCCTGCAGAGAATTTACATTAACTCTGAAAGGAAAGTGTGTAGATAGATCAGGATACCATTGGGTTCTGGAAAATGTGTTACCACCATAGAGGAATGGAGAAAGGAGGATTACACGGAGAGACAATGAACGCCTGAAGTAACACACTACAGGGGATGAATATGCGAAACTGCTGAAAATATTAAAAATCAGGGATAAATTTCTGTTCAAAATATAAAGGCTTCTCTACTTTAGTTCCCTTTAAATGTAATTCTATTTTCAATAATTTAAGACAAACATTCAGGGATTATTTGAGCATGCACCACAGGTAGTAGTAGTGGAAGCACAGAAAAATATTGATGGTTTAATCTCCCCATTGATGGAAATATTACACCTTCCATTAAATTCTGAAAGTATCGCAAAAGCCAAGTTTTCAAGAGAACATACGGAAGGTGGAAACCGTTGGTTTTGCACACCTCAGCACCACACGTGTCCGTGAGTTGGAAGGACAAAGAACAGGTCCCGGATATTAGATCATCTATGCATGTGTCATCAGTCTCTGCATTTTCCCTCCACACACCCCACAGAGGACTGCACAACTAAAAGGTTTTCCATTATAGATAATTTTAAAGAGAACAAATGATATGCAGTCATATACAAAGTGGGAAAAATTATGACCATCTAGCCGCCTGCAGGAAAGTTCACATTTAGCCTCAATTTACTCCCAGAGATCCAGGGACAGACATATGCACGGCAGAATCCCAAAGCTCAGAAGGTGGAGAAGGTGCAGTTATTGAATACGTCATTTCTCTGCTCACTGCAGGACTTTTAAGCCCATGCACCCTAGGTGCAAGGACCGAAAGCGAGAGCGCAGGCTGACATCACCCTCTTGACATCGTCTTCCCTGATTATGATAACTCCTACATCTCTACACGTTCTCGGGCCCTACATTTACCCAGACATGAGTAGGTATAGAAGCTGAGCCATTCTCAGGAAGCCTAGTGCTTTCAAACGGCGGGAATCTTTATGAAGAAATGGAAGAAAGGTGTAATCGTGCTGTACTAAGAAAAATAGAAGGACCAAGACAGTGTCAGCTGCTACATAGATGTTGAAAATTTCACTTCTTTTTTGCTCCTAGTGATACCTGATGGGGTTTATATCTAAAAGGTCAGCCTTCATATAGTGATCACAGCGGGCACTCATCAGTGAATTCATTTTTTGAGGAGTTCAGGAGCTGAATGAGCTGTTCCTAGGTGGAATCTGCTTGGCCACGTCACCTCGTATCACTCAGAACAGTGTCACTGCTCTAGAATTCTTTGTAAATATCCTTTTTAATGCATTATTTCTAAGGGAGCTTTGTTGGACAAAAGGAAAAGTGGCCAATGTGAGCTTAGATGAGTTAGGAACTAACTCTGGGTTTTATATTTAGTTTTTGTCCTTACATAAAAATATCTCTCCAAGGTTTAAGCAGAAATATGATACATATAGAAATATGATTATTGAGATACATGTTCTTATATGAGCTGAAGAGTTGTGTTAGTCTTCAAGATGAACAAGATGATAAATACACTATGTACAATTTTCAGATTACAGAGCATTATATAATGTCATTAAAAATAATTTTAAATTTAAAAAAATCATCCAATATTCTTAAACTCTTGCTGAATATGCATTCAATGCATTTGGAATGGTCACCGTAGCTTATCACAGTGCAATCAAACTGCTTACACACCACAGCTGATTATGGTAAGGCAACATGGAATCTGACTGTGTAGCATATTCCATAGCTTTACAAGTACCTTTGATGTATACAGCTTTAAGCAGTTTGAAATGTTTCCATAAAATTCCCTATTGCTTCTTATTTAGATTAGGATCCAGTAAAAATGTCATCACAAAGAACATAAAGACCCTCTTTCTCTTTATATATATATATACATTTAGTATTTGGATATTAAAATAATACATCATTTAAGTCACATCTATAAAATGCACAAAAAGAAATCTTATCTCTGCTCTAGTATAATACTGCTAAATATTGTCACGTTTTAAGAGCCACTTCTTTATATAAATAGAAATAATACAAAGAATTCTCTTTAAAATCAGATTGTCTCTGATGTGCTATTAAGTTGTTGTTAAAAAGGTGAATATGCCCCCTAAGCTAAGCTAATAAAATGATATTTCTATCACTCATGCCCCCAACTGCCCTAGGCCCAATCCTGAACTTTTCAACTTGTACTTGCTTTCTGACCAAGGCATTATACGTGTGCACCCGGCTTCTGAGAATTCTCTGATGCCAACAGGCTCTGCAGCAGGGAGAAATCCTCAAAGGAATAGGCAATTAGCAATATTAAAGGCATTTGCACAAAGTGACTTACTGACCAATATCTTATACTTGAATTGAAATAATGCTTGTCATAAAGAATTATCTCTTTAAAAGAAAACGATAATATACAATAATATATTTACCTTTATTTTTGAGAAATCGTGAAACTAATTGTAACTTAGAAAAGTATCCAAGGAAGACTGATTGATAGATTGCTAAAAAAAAAAATACATCTGAACATATTAATGAATATGCTGCGGTGTGTGCCTTAAATATTGGTTTAAATATGTCTAATTTCCAGTGTTTGACATTTGTCACATTTTGTATTCTTAGGTTATTGGATGGTTTGATGTTCGAAGCTCTGGTCATTCAGTCCCTTAATTCAGTACATAAGGGAATATAGGAACGTATAGAGCAGCGAAGATTCCCTTTAACCAGGATTGTCACTACAAAAAGAGCCTAATGGAGGGAACATGAGCTTGCTGCGTTTGTTAATGGGACTGAGACTGAGTGACTGCAACCCTCTTGAACTAACTGAAGGGGGTGGGAAGTTAGGACGAGAGGGCAGCAAGGGGCGTTGGAAAAATGACAGATCTTATCAGGTTTAAAATATGTACAGAGCCAATTATTCACTGGTAAGTGAGAGCTCAAAGGGCAGAATACTTACATTTACATTTAAGATTATGGAGGGCTTGGGAAGGATTATGGGAAGATCTAGAGGAAGACAACTCAAATGTGGAGCGTATGTGTGTATGAGAGAGAGAGAGAGAGAGAGGGTGCATGTGTGTGTGAATTATGAAAGCCTATTTCCTGCTGCTGTTATATGAGCGTGTTTATTTTAATAAACCCAAATTGTTGCTTTTACTACCCATGAATCACATCATCCTTTTAATTCTTACTCAAAGATTTCTTTTTTATTTATTATTTTCCTTTTCTATGAATACCTATATAAATATGTTTGTGTGGGGGGTGTGAGAGAGAAAGAGAGAAAGAGAAAGACACACACACACACAATGGTTACAATGAGCTTGGATATCAGGTACACGTAGATGTCACGTCGACGTTATAATCTTTTCTCCTTTCCATTTTTGGCCCTCCCAACAGCCATTAGAGAAATGCAGATCAAAATATCACTAAGATACCATCTCACCCCAGTGAGAATGGCATATATCAAAAATTAGAACAACAATCGAGGTTGTAGGAGAAAAGGAACTTTTCTATACTGCTGGGGGGGACTGTAAACTGGTACAATCACTGTGGAAATCAGTGTGGAAAGGCCTCAGAAGACTGAAAATAAGTATTCCATTTGATGCACTGATAGCTTTTCTGGGCATCGCCTCCCCCAAAGCGTTAAAAGCAATGGATAACAGAGATACACGCACACCCATGTTTACAGCAACCCAACTAACAATAGCTAAAACGTGGAAGGTGCCAAAACACTAACCAACAGACCAGTGGGTATAAAGTATTTGGAGTGTGTACACAATGGAGTTCGAAATGTCAGTGCTTTCTCTTTGTTACTCCTTGTAGAATTTTGCCTATATTTCACATACCACTGCCACAAACTACTGTTCGTGTCTCATAAACTAGTTTATTCACTATGAATATACAGCTTTGTAGCTTTCAAAGTGATTATCCTTCATGAATGCATTAATAAGAACATCACCTGCAGTTATGAATGGAATGATACTTTTCAAAAATTTGCATCAGCAGGTATTGTAAGCATTTGGTGAACAAATGAATTGATAAAAGTATAAATATCTGAGCAGATAAGAGAAACAATGAAAGTCACTTTTTACACAACAATTTTCTAGGTAGCATCTGGAGCATTGGACTAACTGGATCATAGCTGTGTCACAGTCTGACATTTTAATGCTACTTTTATATTACTTATGTTATCATTTGATTTATATAATAAACAGCTATAGGACTTAGAAGATATCAGGTTGATATATGCACTTATCCTACAATTATTAATAGGTTCTAAAGCATCAAATAAGTCGTACTAGCATTCATCTTTCTTCTTAAGGAAGTGCATTTCTGTGTAGTATGCTGGTGACAAGATACAATATTCAAAATGTATATATCCTAGTATCATCAAGTACCAGCTCTGAAGTTTCAAACACTGTTTCTGAAATTCTCTTTTCTCTTGCATTGTTATTCATTTTAATAATTCTACGATTATGGCCCATTTAAAATAATGTGAAGACTTCCTTCTTTGAATAATATCCCCCCAAATTAAGTGTACTTGTAGTGAAATTTCATTAGTTTTTGTTCAACTATGGCTTTATTTTCTACTGCTAATACTGAATATCTTTCTTCAATCTTTTAAAAATTCAAACACAGGGCTGGAAGCATGGCTCAGTGGTAGAGTGCTTGACGAGTCAACTCAAGGCATTGGGTTCAATTCCTCAGCACCACGTAAGTTTAGCTGGCTGTGTTGGCATGTGCCTGTGATCCTAACATTTGGAAGGCTAAGATGGGAGGATTGCCTTGAGATGGAGGCGAGCCTGTGCTACCTAGTTAGTTCAGGACCGGACCAGCCCGGACTATGGAGCAAGACCGCTTAAAAAAAAAGATAAATAAAAATTTAAAATAAAAACTCAAATGCTGCACTTAAACTAGTTTAATCCAATATTGCTAATTAATACTTTAAGACAAATAAAAAATGACAACATCATGACTATTTAATGAATATTTTGCTTATTAATGATATCAATTTAGCAATTCTGTTTGTTTTCTATTGTGTAAAAATAAATTTTCTCTAAGCTTTCTGACTTTGCTGGCTTATATCATCTATAATACACTTCTCTTTTGTGTGGGCTTACTTAATTCTAGTAATAAAGAATATACATTTAGCAGTCATATTGTTGACTTTTGTTCTATGTGTTTTATTTAGTTGAATTTTCTAGCTTAAAAGATTTATTTATTAATTTTTGTATGCATACTTAATATTCATATCATTAAAAGTGAGTGTTTTCACTTGAGAGGTAAAATTCACTTTTGATGTGGGTGGTCTGAAACCAAAGTATTGAAAATTCTGACGTTATAAAGCAGAAGGTCATGGAAACCAAGTTTATTGCAATGGATTCACCATCTCCAGATACTTCATTCAAAAATCACAGCTTATCACTCATTGGTTTAAAAATGGCACCATGAATAAGCGCCGAATATTTACCTGATTTTTAATTAATAAACCAACTTCAGAGATGTTCGCCATTATAATTTAGATTGAATATAAAGCAAATAACTTGGTATTATGAAAACAGGTCTTTAACATGCTCGCGAAGAAAACAAGGGGGCAGTGGCCCAGAGGAGTTCAAAAACACTTCACATTTAGTAGAAAAATTCACATTTCAATTAGGTCTTGTAGAAAGAGAAGGTAAGGAGACACTTCTGACCAACAGGTCAGGACTGTACGAACTCAGGAAGGACGTGTTCTTGAATCCTTGCAACATCCTACGTGACAAACTGAAAATGGTCACTCACATAGCTGAAATAATCCTTGCTCGCTGCCTCAAAGGAAGGATGTCTAATTTGTATTTATAGATAAATAGTCCCAATGTGTTTAAGGAAGAAGCATTTTCCCTGCATAAATATCATGAACCAAAAGCCTTAAACATCAAATTACTTTTCGATAATGCAGTTTTACTTTTTACAGTTAGAAAATTGTGTTTTTCTTTGAGTTAGATAGCCTTTCTCTTGGGAAATTTAGACTTTTATTTATTTATTTTTTGAGACAGGGTCTCTCTCTGTAGCCCAGGCTGGTCCTGAACTCACTATGTAGCCCAGGCTGGCCTTGGACTCACGGCAATCCTCTGGCTCAGCATCATGAGTGCTGGGATTGCAGGGATGCACCACCACGCCCCGCTTTCTTTGGTACCGGGGAATCAAACTGAGGGCCGTGCGCTTGCAAGGCAAGTGATTTAACTGCTGCGCCATTCCTCCAGCCCAGTTTATACTATCTCCATCTTTTTCTGAAATCTACATCAGAGGGCAAGCCCATTCCAAAGTATAAACAGCAGATGTCCTGAAATAAGTAGGAAATGTCGAACTTTCCAGGGCTGAACTTTTCTTCATAATGAAAAAGAAGGATCTGTGTATCCACTCGTGTTGACATGCGTGCGGCCATTTTGAACTGCTGCTACTGTGACTCCCCCTGCGTCATTCTCCCCTGTTCCCCTTGCATCATACCCTGGCGTTTGTTCTGCTTATATTATAATGTCGTCATCCACAGGGATCCACCTGGTCCTCTGATACTTGTTCCACGCTTCTGCCACTCCGTCCCCCGTCAATCATCACCCTGGAGCTTTTGGCCAGACTTCCTTTGACTCGAGGCACTCTGGGGATGTTTCCAGTGAGTGACGGGTTGTCTGAGAGCAATGACAGAAGGAGGACCACATGTCCCCCTCATGCAAACCCACTTGCACCACCAGAGAAATGTAGCAATTGAAATAACAATTAATACTCCAGATAAAATCTAATAAAGACTGTGCCATTGTTCTTCCTTCAAAAATTATCTCATTCTAAAATACAGTGAAAAAATTATTATAGCTCAAATAAAGTTTCCATGCAAATTTTATATAATCAATTTTATTTTTAACTGCCTAGAGCTAACGAGAAGTTCACTTGAATACTCTAACATGAGAGTAAATTATGGACATTTTATACTAAAATAGACGTAATCTGGCCGTCTCTATTTTGCTAGGGGAGTGTGTTTGCTGCATTCTGTTTGTGCTGTTTTTCTCATGCTGTCCCTTGGTACTGGGATGGGAAAGCTGATTTACTTTTTCGGCACTGTTTTTATGTGCCAAACTTGGAAAATACCATTTTCTCTTGAGTTTCAGCAGTTGTAGCATGATCGCACTCACCTTTGACGGTAACCAAGCGATTGGCAAAGTCTGACAGGAGAAGGAATCAGGGGAGCTGTTGTGGTGGCCATTAACTGTTTACAGTCCTGTGACTGGGGTGATGGGTGTCAGTGCAGCCCCATCTTGCTGTTAACACATCAATTCAAGAAGTTTTATTTGAAAGTAAAGTAGTTGAACTAGAATATCCTTTAGTATATCATAAATGTAAGAAGTCATACTGTAACATGATTACACTAACATAGAGTACAAAACATTATTTTTGTGCCTCTAACTTTGATATAAAATGCTATTGTACTTGTATAAATATTACATATTCAAATATAATTAAGTCAGCATTCTGGGTTGACTGTATTTTCCACTTTTATCATATTGTCCCCTAAGATGTTATTTGTAACACTATAATTTATTCTGAAAATTAAATAGTTATAAGAAGGCAAGAGGTGCAACGCATACTTCCAAACTTAGAAGATTGCTGTTTTGTCAAGTTAGGAAATTCTTTTTAGAATTAACCTAAGCATTTTAATTAGCATCTGTATAGTTAATTTCTGTAGAACATACAGTGAACACTGTACTTAGCAATCTCTTCTATGCCCCCAACTCCTACATATCATTGTCTTTTCTGTTTGTCTTTCTCTGTCTCTCTGAGTGTGGAGTGTGTGTGTGTGTGTGTGTGTGTGTGTGTGCATGCACTTGTGTGCCTGTGTGTCTATGCACACATATTCTACTGGGTTTTCGTACCCAGAGATTTTGCATTTTTGCACCAAGCCACACTATAAGAGTTTGTTTGTCTGTTTGTTTGTTTGCCTGTGTATATTTCTCAAGCAGGGCTCTGCCTTGTACTTCTCCTGCCTCAGTCTCCCAGAGTTCTGGGATCACAAGTCTGGGCCACTATATCAGTCTATTGTGATCATTCCTAAAATTTAGCCATAAACTATGTTTGCTGAGGAAGATAGTTATCCTTCTTGAATTCTGGCTTTAATTTAAAGTGAACTTGACCTTCAAGTTACCCTTTTTGGGGATATCATCACTATATGTCAAAATAAAACCATCAAATAAGAATAATTTTCAATACAAGCACTTGACTTTTAGTTGTAATTAGAATAGAGAAATAACAGTTTCTACGATTAGATTATTTTATTCTGGTTCCAAATGAGGAAAGATAAGAAAGCTTAAAAGTCATAGATTTGTTTGTTTAGCTCCCCGAAGCTGAAAAGAAAACCAAATGATTCAAAAAGGAAGAGGTTTCCTAGAGCAGAGGAGAAGCACTGTGGTCCACAGTTAGTGGATGAGGATGGACAGCGCAGAGAAAACAAAGACCCACCAACCTTGGGACAAGCACCGACCGGTCCTAAATATTGAAGACTGGCCCATAGAACTTCTCCAAGTTCAAGCCAGTGGTTATTGACAAATATTAAATATTGAAGGTTGGGCACAGGACAAGAGATCTGTGGGTGATGGCCAGAGCCCTTTCTTCTTCAGAGGCTGCTGTGAAGGGTGAAGCCAAGAGCAGACAATGAAGACAGAACGAGGGCTTGAACAAAGAGAGAATACTGCCCCGGGGACTCACGAGCAGCAAGGCTGGTTTTAAGCATGAAAGTTCAAACAGTGTGGGAAATTATAGACTGATCTGTGCATTCCAATGACATCTGCAGAGAGCTTCTGAGGCTTAGACCTCGAACAACTCTAATGGAATGCCCTGCTGACTTCTTCCATTTATTGCTCCGGTGCCTAGGCTTCTGTCAGGAGCAGGTTCACTCCTCTATGTGGTGTTGAATATGGATGCCAATGGTGGAATGGCCTTTCCTTTAAAAATAACATATATGTCATACTTTGTATACTTTTAACTTACTCACTTCTGCTATTAAATTTTTAGCTTATTTGAGTATACTAATTAAAAAAAATTACAAGACATGGGTGACCAGTGATCAATAGGAGAAATAATCAAGAGAAACAGACTCAGAGACTCAGTGATATCAAAATAGACCCTCCAAAGTAGCCATGATAAATGCATTTAGAAGATTTTATGTAGAAGATGAGCACAATGTTTGAACAGACAGGAATTTTAGCACATAGAAAATAATTTGAAAAAAACACACACACAAAGAATGGGCTCAAAAAAAGAGCTACCAGGAGCTAGAGGAAAGGGACAGAGGTTGAGGATCTTGACTAGCAAACATGGGGCCCTGTACCACATAAAGCTGGGTGTGGTAGTACACACCTATAATTGCACCATGCAGGAGGCTGGGGCAGGAGGATTGCTATGACTGAGCCCAAGCCTCACCTGGACTACAAAGTGAGTTCCAAATCAGCCTGGGCTACAGTTTGCCACTCTGTCTCAAAAAAAAATTAAAGATTAGAAATTTATCAGGGAAGTTAACAGTTGTAAAAAACACACATAATGTAATAAACACAAAATCAAATGTAAAAACATCAATTATGCAAATAGTGACAGTGAATGAATTAATATTGAGATAGACTTTAAGACTAGAGACATTGGTGAAAACAAACTCAATGCCTATTAATAGAAAGCAGTTTCATCAAGAGCACACGAACCTATGAAGCATGATCTGCCTAATTACAGAGATCAAAACACAAAATTCAAAATTTCTAGAAGTAAGAAGTAGGCCTGTTTAATACGCCTGGGATTATACAGGCCTATAATTCCAGCATGTTGAGAGGCTGAAGCAAGCCACAAAAAAATTAAAAATTAAAAAACAAACAAATGCAAAAAATGATAAAACAGATTTAGAGACAGAGGGATAGAAAGAAAGAGTAGGACATAAAGAGGGTAGAGAGGACAATCTTAGTATCAGGAATAAAATATAAGCATTATTATGTATCTCAAAATGAGAGTATATTACGAATAATTTATATCAATCCATCTAACAGCTAACATGAAATTCAAAGTTACTCAGATGCACAACTTACCAAAAATAAAACAAAAGGGAAAATTTCTTGGTAACAACAAATAAGATTGAATTTGTACTAAAAATATCTTTCACAATCGATAGCAGAGGCACAGATTGTTAATCAATCAAATGAAACATAATCTAATCTCAGTCTTCACAAATTATTTCCGAAGAGTGAATAATTCCTAGCATACTTTTTAAAATCCAGAGCAAACTGGATGGTGAAACCTGCAAAATGTAAATAGTCCATGTTAATATCACTAATGAATTTAATTACAGAGGTTACTAATGAACACGGCTACACGAATCTAGTAGTAATAAATTGTGGCCAATTTTATTTTATCTTAGGCATATATGCTTAATTTACCATTTAATACTCAATTTTCTGTGGAATTTGGCATTTATGAATGGTCATCTTCACAGATGCAAAAAGGCCATTTGAGAAGCTGGAACCTCATTTTCTCTTACAAGAGCCACTGAGACCACGTGCCAGCTGCCACCACAGGACCTGCTGAAGTTACCGAATACCTTCCTCTGAAGATGATGACATAGCGAAGATGTCCACTGCCGTCACTTCTACTCAACATTGAACCACTACCACTTACCATTGGGCCTAAAAAAAAAGAAAATATTTTAAGTTTGGATATATAGAAATAAAACTATTTCTGCACATGGAAGGATGACTTAAAGCAGAATCTTAAGAAACAAATTTACTAACAAATTAATTTCGGGCAGTTCTAAAAATAACAAGAGATTCTACTAAGGTTACTCGATTCAAGATCTAGAGGGGCAAAAATGTTATAGCTAAATACTAAAAGCAAAAAACTAAAAGTGAACGAAAGTACAATGTCATAAAATTAAAAAAATACATATCTTGTCAAGATGACAAGATATGTATGCACACAAAATGCTCAATTTCATTGTAAACCTTGAATTTTGCACATATACATATCAATAAAACATGGGGAAAAATTTAAAAAATAATCAAGCATATGTAATGAAACTATAAAACTAAAAAATGTACATAAGAAAAGACACACATACATTGTTAATTATTTTCTAAAAGATGCCAATGTATTCAATGGGAAAAGGGTGTGTTCTCAACAAATGAGGCAGGAACAGTTGAACACACAATAAATCAATCAATTGCCATCTTTCTCCCTCATAATCTGATCTCAGGGGAATCACAGACAAAAAATGTAAAATATAAAACCATAGATTAAATAATGTAGTTTAAGAAAACATAGGAGAACAAATGTGCCATTCCGAAGTGGTCAAACTGTTTTTTAGACATTTCCAAAAGCACCAGCCATATAAAATCAATAAACTAAACTTCATCAAAATGAAATCTATTTACCATAAAATAGCATCAAGATATAAGCTAACCATCAAATAGAAGATGTGTCTCCAAATTTTGAATTTAGAAATATATATATATATATATATATATATATATATATATATATATATATACATACATACATACATACATACATACATAGAATGCAATATCAATGTGGGAGAAATTTAAGTAGGTGACTTTCAAAAAGATACACAAGTAGTAAGAACGTAGAGAGGTACAGCTCAAAGGAAGAGCTGGAGCTGTTGTTCCGTGATGAGTGATGAGCACAGGGAGCACAAGGCCTGGCCTTAGTCCCCCAGAACCACACAACAGCCGGGCGTGATGGCAAACATCTGTAATCCCAGCACTCACGAGGCAGAGTCAGGAAGGCTGCCGTGAGTTTCAGGCCAACTGGAGTACATAGTGACTTAAGAATCAGACTGGACTCTGTTTAAAATATTAATAAATAAATGAATAAATAAATAAATTAAAATGCAATTTTCAGCCCATACTCTGACTATCTTAAAAAGGCTGAAAATAAGAAAATGTTCTGACATTGTAAGAACTACTTAGTACCTACTGAATATTACTGAAAACAAAAAAAATGAGAGCTGTGTGGAGTTTTGCACTGAATTTTTAACTCATGTCTTTCTGAACGAATGACTCCAGCCCTGAGCACGTAGACTAGAAAAATTAAAACATTTTTTCAAAATAAAGAGTTGCCCAAGAACATCTATATTTGTCTCGTGTATTAGTCCTACACTAGCAACAATCCTAACATTCATCTGTAGGTGCAGTTACACAATTAAATAGTATAAAGTAATTAAGGACATGCTCATTACACCCCAAATCAAAGGTGAATCTCATAAATTTTATGTTAAGAAATGAGAGTTTCGACCCATACATCCCTGTAGAGCCCCTTTGTGTCTGTGTTAGTATTTGCATATGTGAATATATGTACAGAACTTGGATAAGCTTTTCAAAATCCCAGAACAAGCAAATTCAATCTTGGGCTTTTTGTCTGTATACATTGGATAGATGTTGGCCCGTGGGAGACGAAGGAAGACGTGCCCAAGGCAACCTCACGGCATATGAGAAATATCATAAACCTGGCTTGCTGGGAGGTTGCAAAAGCCATGCCGTGCTTACAGGCTGTGATCGATTATATCTAAAATGTACAAAATTTGCAACAATTATAAATGTGTGAATCAGGCACCGCAAATGTACATGTTGCGAATACAATAATCTGATATTTAGAAGTTAGAACAGGAAAGAGAAGGAAACAAAGAGATATTTACATAATGTAGTACAAAGTTTTCATATTTTGAAAAGTGAGTTTTTTGCCTTAGGACCCATTGCATATTCATTTTCAAAATATCAATTTAAATGTATTGCAAGAAGCAAACTAGAGCAATACATTGTTCATCAGTCAAGTGACAACAATTGACATAAAAAGTTATTTTAGATTTTTACTGCTTCTCAACTACAGAGCCAAGTTTCAAAAGAAAAACATTTTACAACATAAAATATTGTATACACAAAATGTAAGTTTCAAATACCGGGTAGATGGTTTCTGCCTGGTGAGCATTTTTTAATCCTCTCTTGCCCCAAGAAACTAATTGAGTTGGTAGGTCGCACAATAATAAAAAATATAAATTTGACACATTAGCTAATAGAAATATAATGAGTGCATTTAAAAGAAAACACTTAAGATTCTAGAAGTTCCAGACACCAGCTCTGGTGCAGTGGCTCTGTGTGACCAATGTCTTCTGAAGGCCAACTTCCTTCTCTGACCAAGTTCTAATTCCTACTAAAATGGTCACTGCAATCGTACTAAATTTCTTTTCCTCTTTTAAACTTCCTCTCTCTCTCTCTTTCTCTCTCTCTCTCTCTCTCTCTCTCTCTCTCTCTCTCTCTCTCTCTGTCTGTCTGTCTCTCTCTCTCTGTCTCTCTCTCTCTGTCTCTCTGTCTCTGTGTGTGTGTGTGTGTGTATCTGTGTGTGTGTGTGTTTGGACACTGTATTGCCCTACTTTTCTTCAATAACTTCATGCATCAAAATCCATAAAAAATGATGCAGTGGTGACATATTTGTGCTCTTCAAAGCAGGGGCACTTAACTCAGTGTCATCTCTAAAAGGACAAACCGAGTGCAATAATATCTTAGCAGAAAACCTCACAGCAATATTTCAAGAACACAATAAGACGACAGAGAAAGGATATGTCTGCTTGAATCTAGCAGCGTGACTGTCATGACCCAATTTCTTGTTATTATTGACAACCCCCTGGTGATTTTTTTTTTTTTTGCAAAATCATGAGCATTTCTTTCTTTTTTTAATTTTGAGACTGCTACATCAAATTGTATAGCTTAAAACAATGTTGATAGGAATCTGGGAGCAGCTGGGAGGAAGTTCAAACACAGGTCATCACACAGCCAAACTGAGCTAAGATTTCCACATCTTTTGCCTAAATTAGAAGAGCATTGAAAATCAATGTACTGTGATGCGAAGCGGCAGCGCTGAGTCTTGTACACAAACAACGCACAGAAATGTGGACAGGGTGTTAGCGTACAGACATGATGCATTCTGAAAGGACTGACAAAGGCTTGCAGAAGTAAAACACGAAGAGTACCAGGCTCTCGCCACCCCCTGCCCTCTGTCCTCAGATGAGCTAAGTGCATTGTGAGCGCCCTTGCACTGAACTCGACGTACGCTATAAAACTGATGCAGTTTGTAAAGAGGGACTGTGTATGATAAGTCCTCTGATAAAGACGGGAAAGGCGAGACAGAGAAGGAAAGGCGCACATAGGAAGGAGACGGAAAAGGGGATGAATGAATAGCGATATTGTTTTTCTTTGAAACAGGCTTGTGGCGCCTTATTTGGATTTTACCCTATCACTCTCTGTCCATGCGTTTCCACAGTCACTCCCCCTTTTTATATTCAACTGCATGAAAGCGGCTCATGCATTGATAGAATCATCCCATTCAACATTCATCAATATATTGAAATATTTTCGACTAAAAGTTTAATCACGGCAATACAAAATTCACTCTCCATGTCAACTCAAAATAATTGACCACTGCTAAATGAAACGGATGAAGGATGTTGAACTGGCCTTGTGCATTTAACATACATTTTAATTCTTGTAAATCAGTATTTGAAGTAATTAAAATATATAAACGAAATATTTTATAGTTCTCTGCAAGAAATTTCAGAAGACAGTCAGGCACAGTCTCAGACCATCAACATGAATTAATTCAAAATTATTTTATCATTGCAATATCAAATTCCATGTCTCTCCTCATACATGGAAATGTTGCTCAAGTACTCCTTGTGGTAACACACCTACTTATTCATAGGACAATGGTGATATTCCATTGGATCGACTATTCCCAGTACAGATTACAGCTGACTCTTAACAGAATGTGGGTTCTTGTCCTTAATGAGATCTATTAAAATTTTCCGGCATCAGGTTTTTTTCATTTGAAATATTAGACTTGTGACTGGTAATTATTTAAAGGTTTTTATTTGACCCTATGGCACATTTTCTTTAAAGCTATTGAAACCTTAGATATATTTCAGTTGTGAAAGAAGTTCTTAAAACACTCATTTTCAAAGGTTTGGCTGAATATCATTTTTAGTTTCTCAAAAGTTCATTTTTTTCAATGCATCATTGAAAATTTGTCAATGCATCACCATCATTACCATTTTTAAAAGTGATCCCAAAGTGGGAAAAAAACTTAATAATTATATTCTGACAAGTAATGATTTTATACCTTTTGACCGGAGCTTGGAACCACAGCCTTCACACCGACCTACATTCCCAGCACTTCTTTAAAATTACACACTTAGACACTTCTTTTCCATATTTTACATTGAAGCAGGGTGTGGCTAAGTTTTTTAGGCAGATCTTGCCTTAGTGATCCTCCTGATTCCTCCTCCCAGTGTCCTGAGATTACAAGTGCTACCACATCTGGAGATTTTAGGCATTTTTGCTTTTACTTATTTTCAAATGATTGAGAGATTAATTGAGAGGTCTATATCTCACATGGTTTGAGTGTGTGCTATGAGTGTCAATAGGACAAAAATAATATGAAACAGAGGTCAAAAAAGTAAGGTCAGAAAACTGGCCATTTGCAGGAATGTTTTTCCTATGAAGGGGTTTTCTTTGTTATAGATCCTTTCTTCTACGTGGACTGTCGAGAAAGGTTTATAGGGCGTGAGAAGAAAACTCTTCCCTCTCTTTCTTAATCTTTTCACTAGTTTCTACTGTAAAGTTTGATTGACTCTCGTAGTTTCATGGGACAGCCTTGCTGGAATAAATAAAACAGATGGCAGGGAGCTTGGTCCCCTCTTGATCTCGTCTGGGCTCATGGTCCGGAAGCAGCAGCCATCAGGAAGTCTGTGTGCCGACAGGACACCTGGGTGGCCCTGAGGACCGGAAGAGACCCAGCAGGGAGAGCTGGGGGCATCCTACCATCTAAGATCCTTCTGGGAAGAACTTGGGCTCTAAGGCAGCGTCTCCTTTGTTATCTCATGTGTAATGGAAATTGTTACTAAAGAAATATAGAAATGGTCACTTTTGATGTATAGGTATAAAACATGGGACCCAAATAACAGGTTTATTATCTAAATGTAAATATTTCGTTTTTGATTTCAAACATGTTGATTTTTTTTTCCTTTTGCCTTGTGGCTGTATTTTGGCACTAAAGGATTCAGCCTGTACTTCTGCGCTGTCTACGGCTACGTATTTGAAATTTAAATTTTGCAAAATGAAAAACGCTTTCATCACGCCCTTCATTAAATACAGATTCAGAAATTTCCTACGAGATGAATGGCCTGGCTCGGCCTCACGCTGGCATGCGTGGACCCTGCCTGGGCCCTGCGTGGGCTGGAGGCTGTGGACCACAGCTGCTGGGCAGGCGAGGTCAGTGCACCTGCCAGAGCCATGATCTTCGGAAGGTGGGCCGGAGAGGGGCCTTTCAACTGCTGGCTTCCCACTGGAAACAAAGGAAATCATTTGCTCTATTAGATCATGGCTTGTCTTGGCCATAATCCAGCTTGAGAAATGCTTTCCTTTCTCCCTTTTGCTCGCATTCTGAGGAGATCAGGAGTGAAGGCCAGCACTGTGTGCCTGAGCAGTTCAGGAATGAAAAGAACGATTACAAATAACGCTCTGGTTTTGAACAGCAAAGCACGTGAAGTGTGAACAGGAAACGTCTCAGGAGCGCTTCCATTCCTCTCAAGTGAACACGCCGTGAGATGATCCTATGAGCCAAGCATTAGGAAGCTACCAAGAGGTAATCGCATTGTTTTAGCAGGAGATTGAATCATGTATTTATCTTTGAAAGAGGAACTTCATAACTCGTTTGCACTGTCCTTTTGTTCCTATTGATTTTTATCATAATTTAGAAACAGCAAACCCAAAGGGGCAGAATAAGCCTCGTTTTCTTATTACACCAGAGAGCGTCTAAGTAGCAGAAGATTTTGATTTAGATTCAGGCATTAAAATTAAATCACACATCCTGAGGAAAAAATGCTCTGTAATAATGAGAGCCACACACATGGGACACTAGGGGACCATTGAATGATGAAGCAAACTGCATTTGCCGTGTGGGGCCCGTGTGATTTAGGGAAGAGAGCCTTTGAAAACAAATCTCTTCTTATCTATCGATTGCCTGCGTATTAGCAAGCAAATTACTGGAGGAGATGAATATCATAAATTAGAAAGGAGTGATAGCTCCTCTGTTGAAGTCGCTCCATTTTATGGAGACACTGGGTCGGGGAGAGAGTGCTGGGATTCGGATGCCTGTGAGCACGCAGGGCACAGCCAGTTCATGCCACGGGAATAGGTTATAAAGCCCTCTATTTAGTGTCTGGTCCTTGGTGACACTAAGCACCAGCTGGGTTCTGACATTGGCATTTTTCTCCTTACCTGTACCCTGTGGTTGACTTGCTTGAACTCAGCTCAATGACGTGACCCAGGTCAGATATTTTTAGCATAAATTCAAAGCTCCTTGAAAGTTCTGAGTTTTAATCTCTTTCTTCTCTTCTCTTAAATCAACGTCATTGTCTCGTTGGGTCTGTTTGAAGATTTTTTTTTGATTAGAATGTTTATTCGTGATAGTTTAACCAGGTTATGGAGTTTTATGACATTGTTTAAGATGCAATTTTCTCTTTCTTATGAGTGATAAAGATCATGGTTATAAATATGTTTTATTGGTGGAGTGAAATGCTGAGGATAAGAATTCAAGGAATCCACGACACAAACCTTTACACACCCATCTCATTATATTTTTTGTGAGTGATTTTTATGTCACTAGTGTTTGGGGAAAACACTGAGTTACTTTCACTAGCTTTAACCTCAATCACAAAAGCATGCATTTTTTTCCAGTTAGCTCTCATAAACTAGAGGCCATCTTACTTGGGAGTGGGAAAAAAAAAGTGTCTGTTCAACTATTAGCGAAACCCAATTTTGACCTATACTATATAATCCTGCATTATTGTTCGATGATGTTTGACTTCCAAAGAATTTAAAGCATCTAACACATGAAGGCAAGGTTTAACAAGTAATTATTGTTTGAAAGTATGGTAAAAGGGAATGCCTATTTTATTTATATTTGTGGGAAGAATGAAAAAGGCAAGGGGAAAAGGAGGGAGAGAAACAGAAATAAGATTAAATAATCATCTCAAAAATTCACTTTTGCTTAAAAGAGTTAACTCCAGCACTCCAAGTTCACCTTAAGTTTGGGAGAAAGTAGCACCGAATCCACAGACCCATCTAGTTGTGCACCTAGGACTGAGAAGACAGCAGAGCTCCTTCCAGATGACTTCTGGTCAAAAGTTTCCAGAGGGAAATTCTGGAGTAGAATTTCCACCATTGCTGCTTTTCCAGAAAAACTGAGGTCCATTTCCAGCCTGCCACCCACGTCTTAGATCTTGCATTCTTGATCCGGAACACTTATCCTTCCCCTCCAAAAAATGAAAAATATGAAAAATGAGAATAGACAGAAAATTATCCTGGCTGGTACATTGAGAAACTTTCAGTCATTAGTAAGACATTGAAAGCAAAATAAATTTGAATAACATTTTTAAGGGCCAGAGTGACTCGTGAGGAGACAGAAGCCGGGGGAAGAAGCCTGTATTCAACAGTGCAAGTGAGGCAAGGTTCTGGGTATAAAGGAACAGGGATTGTGCAGCCGCGGAGAAGTGCTGACCATGAGGGGCTCCACCCTGGCCTTGCTGCTGATTAAATGAGGCATATAGAGATAAGGAAGAAAGATGAGGTTGAAATCCAGAGAAACCTGGACAGCACAGGCAACCTCTCCAAATCCATGACCTTAGGACATTCACGCTGTGACTGGGAATAAGAAATGGACAACATGCAAAATGGGAACACACATGCTCGCGTAACACACACACACACACACACACACACACACACACACACACACACACACCAAATATTTCAGGAACAAACATTTTACATTTCGCCTCTTGATGTGATGTGCAGTTTCATATTTTCTGTACTGCTATTCTTTTTCTTTTCCTTTTTCTTTTTTTAAGCTGGCTGCAATGTGTGAGATTTATTTTCGGTAAGACTCATCATAGCCTGAAAAGAAAATTCCATCGTGTAACTTTCTGTAGCTTAGGTAAATTCATGGAGTCAAGGAAAGATTCCTGTAAATGTTGTTCTGGAGAGAGCAGAGGAGAGAGAAGGCCAGAGAGGAGAGCAGAGAGGAGAATGGAAGAGAGGGAAGGGAAGGAGAGAGAGAGAGGCACAGAAGCAGATTCAGTGAGCGTTAGCCCTGAGGAAAGTTAGGACTTCCGGGGTAGAGACTCCAATGAAGTCTTGATCCAATTCACATCCTCTTTGCAATCTCAGCAAGTTTTGACTTTCACTGGATTACACCAACTAGTAAAAGTTCTGATCATCTACGTCAATACAAGATCGCTTATCTTTCTAATCGTTTAGTCATTTTTTAGATGAACCATGTGCTTAGGAATCACCAGACTTCTGTTGGACTCTGATCTAGAAACTGCAACATAGGATGTCATATGAACAGAAATAAGCAAATGGGTTTAGCATGTAGCCGAGAGATTGAGTACATGTTCAGCACATTCGGGGAACCGAGTTCTACCTCCAACGCTGGAAAAACCAAACACACAAATGAGTGAACACCATGAATTTCTATGTAACTTATGTCACTCATTGGGAAATTGACAATACGTATTTCTCAAATAATCTGTGAGAGTGACAAATGCTTAGGAGACACGAAAAAGACATTAATGCCATACAGACAATGAATAATTTAACCAGGCTGTTCAGAAAGTATCTGCATGATGAAAATCACATTGGAATTGAGACCAGAACCGTGGAAAGGATTCTGACCAGTCTTGCAAAGCTCCTGGGTGGAGATTGTTCTCATATTGGGTGATGAAAGGTCCCAATACTAGAAGAATGTATCTTACAGTATGTGATATGTCAAAGGTCTGAGCAGATAGAAACTGGTGACCACTGAGGAATGTGATGCCAAACGGTGCTAACGATGTTGTCAAAGGAGCCGGAGCATGGAATATGGAATTCACACATAAGAGGGAACCGCTGCAAAGTCATGGAGCAATGGAACAGAGCCACTGTGCATGTGCGCGCATGTGTGTGCGCTCAAACATTAAACCTCGTGCTCCTGTACAGTGAATGAGTTGTATGGAGTCAAGACTAGATGCAGAGAGATCAATTAGGAGATTGTGGTAGTCGTCAAAGAGGAAGACAGTGGAAACATGTAGGCAGATGGACAGAAAAATTTTACTCTGTGATAATTTTGATTAAAGAAGACAATTGTGTGTTACTAATCCCATATTACTGTAGAGGTGAAAAATACTAGTAGCATTCTTGCTATGTACCACTCCACAGAAGGTGTAACATGACTCCTGATTTAAAGTGGGGGTACTCCCGATTTAATACATTTTTTATTTTAAATTAAATAAATATCCTTAGTACATATTGATTTTGAATTTGCACTGTATTTTTGATTAAGAGTTTGTTGTCCAACTCTTAGATCTTTTTTCAGTAAAGAATAGGATAAAGTGAAGACTTAAAATGATGAAACTTTTTTCCCTCACAGCTGGTAGAGAGAGGGAGACAGTGAAACATTGGATCTTGGCTCTGTGGCGTTCTCTTGGGTGACATCCTCCGCCTCGCTTGCACTCCTCTGATCATATCAATACAATTCTCTTCACCCCTGCCTGCGCTCTAATCCTTGTGATCTGACCACTCTTTGAACATACTAGCTTCTTTCTCATTTGTAAATAATAATAATAATAATAATAATAATAACAACAGTGGACACATTGGAGGATTTTTTGGCAAAAAATCAATTATGGTATAAAGTACTCAGTACAGTTCAAAGATCGCATTACCATATACACAGGAACGCTTTCCACACACAGAGGGTATTTTTCTGCTTTTCCTCAGCTTTTGTTGAGGAAACCCACCTTAAAGATGTAGAGGTTTAATTTGGCTAATGGTGCTAAAGATTTAGTCTATAATCAGCTGACTTCAAGGCAGAAACAGCACAGTTCCAGGCAAGGAGGAGGAAAGCTGTTTCAGGATTACCCAGAAATACGTGAAATTATGGTCTCTGCCTACAGTACTCGTGTCTTGTAGCATCATGCACAAGTAAGATATGACAGAGTACTGCTGTGTGTGGTACAGGCTACATACTAGACTTGGGAGACCACGAGAGGGTGTGGCCTCACCTGGTAGAAAAGTGGCTGAGCTGCGCTTATTAATGCGGTTCCAGTTCTCACAGGTGTTAAACAAGTCATTGAGTGGATTTGAGACGGAAATAAAGTGTTAACAGATGTGAAATGGCTTGTGCCACTAAAGTACTTGATAAATACAATGGGGAAAGAGTCTTGGGAACTGGAAAGTATTCTCTAATGCCTGTCATCAGAAAAGCTTTCCTAGAGCGAGTGGACCCCGACGTTCGGGATAAGTGGGGGGAAGAAGCTTCTGAGGCACAACCCAGCTTATCCCACGATGTGCAGAATGAGACACTTTGGCTACATTGTTGCACCCACCTGCCCTTCCCCTGTGGTGTTAATAGATAAGCTCAAAACATGGCCACTGATTACACAGAGCAAATTAAAGGAGATTAATGATGATTTTGCAAACTTGGACTTTCTTGCTTTCTCAATTTCTGCTGTAAATATATCTGTCATCACTTTCTATTGATGCTGCTTTATACAAATAGAAGTAAAAAGATTCCATTGTTAAACTGATTCCATAACATTTTAGAAAATACTGCAAAAATGCAAGCAAATGACTATAAAGGAGAAAAATAAACACATGAAAGCTCATAGTTTTGAAAAGCAAGCATATATATATATATATATATATATATATATATATATATATATAGTCCTAGATAACAATAAAATGCCCTACTTTTAAAATTCAACTGTTTGTACTTTGGCATCATAATTCAAAATAGCATTATTTTCTTGTTTTACTTAAGTTTTAAACTCATTGTTTACATGCTGTTTTGCAGAAGCTAGTATTAAAACATGAAAATATATTCATCTTTATCCATGTTTATACAGGTCCTTGAATTGTTTTATTATATATTTTTAAAATAAAGTATTTTTATTAGCTACAAATATAAAAAGTAGTTTATCCATGACAGCACTATACAGCCCTTTTGTAAAGATATGGTCTGTGAGTTCACAAGGAATTTCCCTTAGAAAGCAGATCTGGACAAAATGTATAAGCTGCAAAATTGCTATAAACAGTGCCACAATTCTCTAAAACATGAAGCCCAATAAAAATACTCCTGATGTAGATAAAGTCTGTGAATATGACATGATGTGATGATAACACACTGCATTGACATTTATTAATCAATATAAAGTCCCCATTAAAACAAAATTGCATAAGTGTTGAGAAGAAACATCCAGAAGGTCATAAAAAGGAATCATTATACACTTTTGTCCCTTCTTGGGTTGAAATATTAGGCTTGAACTTGAATTTATTTCCTCCCTGCTGCTATCACTGTTCTTTCTGAGACCGATCCACACTGATCTTCTATGGTTTCTTTGCGTGACCAAAAATGGTTCTCCATTATTCCAGGTTAATGATACGCAAGGGCTCTACTGATGAAATTACTGTATTTCCTTTCACCCTCTTTAGTTTGGGGAACATAAAATAAAAACGGGCTATCGAAGAAGTGTGAACTAACTTTTTAGTTACCTCAGATCCTGGAAAACATAGAGAGGATTTAATTTGCTAATGTGATGGTGCTGGTCAATAGAGCACGTAGATGCCATTTACCAAAAGACTCACAGTGACAGGACCGACAGCAGCCAAGCGAGTGAGTCCCGACCATTGAATCCAGCTGTGCCAGTGGGCCTTGATTTCGACAGGCTTGTCCCCACACTGCTGTCATAAAAAACCTGGAAAAGGATCGAAAGAGTGGTAAGGCTTTGTTCTTGTTTTTGTTTTGTTCTGTTTTTCCATTCATTTCCTCAATAGTCTTTTAGATCAAAGCTCATCTACCTCCGTGAATTCCTACCACAGAGTCATTGCAACCAGATTTTCCCAATTTATAGCTATACTCTTATGCTGTTAAGATAAATTAAACTCAAATTATATTTCGCTGGCAAATTCACAGATAGAATCTCTGGGTTAAAACAATTTACAGAGAAGAAAATTGTCTATGCATGTCATCTGACACGGTCTACTGGGTGTTTTCTGAATGCTACACGTGGTGGTAAGTTCATAAAACCAACTAACTGTGCTTGATTACCCAGGACTGAGAGTTATCCTATAATATGAAATCGGGGAAAAATTTTAGGCAAAATAAGAAGAGATAGAATCCTAACATTTTCCTCTGCATTTTTTTTTTTTTTTGGTTGTTGTTAAATAACATGGCTAGAAATGTACTGGCCTTAAATTTGTGGAATTGCCCTCAGGATTATGAATTTACAGGAAATAAAAGGGTAAATATCTTTGAAAAGAATTGGCGTAAAATTGCCAATAATGTGTCATGTGGGAGGTGTAGTCAGTTTACAAGAAATTTGAGTCTCATTCTATAGGGGTGGTCAAAAGAGAAAATTGACATGTATCTGTAAGCATCATTTATGTACTAGTTAACATTTTTATATTGGTAAAATTCTTGCAATATTAAAATCTTTGAACATCTAACAGATATATGTATACCCATGTTCATAGCAGCACAACTAACAATATGGAAGTCAACAAAATACCCATCAACAGACCAGTGGATACACAAACTGTGGTACTTATACACAATGGAATACTATTCATCTATAAAGTCCAACAGCGTGGAGGCTTTTACAGGCAAATGGAAGAAGCTTGAGAACATCATGCTTAGTGAAGTGAGTCAGAAGCAGAAAGTGAAACATCGGATGGTCTCTCTGATATGAGAGACCCAGCTCACAACTCCTATGGAGCTTAAGATGAAAAACAAAGTGAAAGAGGGTTGTAGGGCTGGGAGGGAGGGAGGGAGGCATGGACAGGGGAAGGGACAAAAGGAGAGTGGGAAAGTCCTTGTCACCATGAAAAGATATATAGGCTCACTAAATGCTCAACTTCATTGTAAACCTTAAATTTTGCATTTATACATATCAATAAAGTGGGGAAGACAAAGAAACCATTTAATGAAATGCTCATGTACTTACATTATTCAGAAATGAAACTGTAGAGGTATTAAGCAATGAATCGATATTAACAAAATATATTTCCCAAATAAATATTTCCACACTAATTTCCAAATGGTGAGGATTCATTTGTGTAGTGACCTAGGGCAGGAGAAGAGCATGTATTCCTGTAGAACGCAGAAGCCAGGTATGCAGCCTGTCATCGCCCCACGCTGGATCAGCCTTGTTGCTTGTTGGGACCAGCTCAGAGAGGGGCCACTGCACGCTGCTGTTTATGAATTTTAGTATTGGCTTTGTTTTTAGGCAGAAGACTCAACATTTCAATTACTTTCATTGTTAAGCATTAATAAAAATAATTCTATAAAGTTTGTTTAAATGCAGTACTTAAATTATTTCATAAAACATTTGTTTATTAACACTCAGAATAACTGGGTATTGTGAAACACACACACACACCATACACACACCGAAAACATTCTGTAAAATTATACTTTAATCTTGTGTTTCTTGTTGTTCCATTCAATCTATTATGAGGTTACAACCGGGAGTCCTGGTCTACGTCATCACTAGCAATCACTTTCTGTGAGCAGCCTCAGGGATTGGTTAACGGGCTCCTAGCTGTCCCTCAGCATCAGCTCCAGCCCAGAGTATCCATTCTCCTCAGCAAGATTTAAGGGAACTGCAACTTGACATGATGAAATCATTAATATTTCTCTTTAATGACAGCTTTATCTTTTCACTTGGAAAATTATTAACCATATCCATATCTGAAGAAGTGCAGTTCTTGATCCTCTGTCAACATATTTTTCATCTTAATTTTTGCATTTCATCATTCAACACAAGAACAGAACTTCAATTCATAATATTTAGATTACTTTCCATTTTCTGATGACATCACGTGAAGGAACAATAGAATAATATTATATTTTTGAATGATTAAGGAAGTCAACAAATTTTGAGAATTAAAATAATTGCTTTACAGTTTTATCACTACATGAAAAGAAATGTAAGCATGTTGTTTTATACCTATAAATTCCTAGAGTGATGTAGTTTTAAAGGATATTTTTATTAAGTATGATATTGTACAAGTACAATTTTAATCTCACGCAGAAAAGAAGATTCCATACATGTAGCTACATCTCCCTGACCTCAAAGACTGCTATCGTAAAAGCTGTCTTGCTAGGTGAATGAATCCATCTAATTGTATTTTTGCAGGCATTTTGCAAACCACAAAGCCCTATTAAAGAGTCACGTATGTTAGCTGGATTTTGTCTGCACAGCTCATAAAGTTCTTTCTCTCCCGGTCCCTGTCTTGTACTTTTTAAGTTTCTCACCTACTCTTTTATTTTTTGTACTTAGATTCCCCACCCAAGCCTCAAATATTTGTTGCAAAGAATATAATCCACTTCAAAAAGAAGAAAGAGAAAATTATGGTAAGATGCCAAGTGCCAGATCGGAGCTTTTAATCACTTCCCAGCCCCCTTCTCGCGCTCTCCATAGCTTCTCACTTGCTAACATACTCGCACCTGTATAGTTCATACACAGAGAATCAGATCATGCACACTGTTTTAATAAAGGTTTTTTTTTCATTCTAGTTAAAGGCACAGAACCTAGTTTATTGTTATTGTATCTGAATTATCGTTGTAGGTTTTTTTTTTAAGTAGGAATAATGGTCTTTTATCTTGAGTACACCGTATGTGGCAGTGTGCTAAAAATCCAACATCAGGTATACTTTTGTAGTTTTAAACTTTCTATAGCCAGGCAGTGAAATGATATAACTCAGATTGACAATATACTAAAGGGACTCCATTTTGCGATGATTGTATTCAGGTTACATGTTGACTCTGTGAGTTAGAGTTTCCTGTGCAAGTTAAAATTTATATGTAAGTGAGTTTTCTGTGAGTTTATCTAGCGAGTCCCATCCTGCCATGCCTTGCAGCTGTGCTTCTGCACTTACCAGGATGGCTCTGAAATCTTGTGATAAGGATATAGGATGAAGGCTTAACCTCTTCCTCCTGCCTTGCTCCATGACAGCCTGCTGAGAGTCATGATTTTGCTAGAATCACGTATTTCACAAGAATTACATATCTTGTGAGAGTCACGCAGTTCACGCCAGGGACAGCCAGCCAAAAATGATGGCTAGGTGTTGAGTTCTGATAGGTCACAATGTGTGATGCATGTAATGATGTAAAATCCACTGTACAATCTTTGTGTACAACTTGTTTGGGGCTGCTCTCTGAAGACTCACCCAGAATGCAGGGACAGTCCGGCATTCTGTCATAATAACATCATGGCTGTTAGTAAGGATCCTTACCTTGCCTTAATTGGTATATGATGGGATTTTAAATTGGCATCTGGTAACCTCTTTATTAAAAAACATCCCATATCCCTACACCATGGGCAATAGTGTGGGCTGTGTACCTATGTCAACACGTGGAAGCAACATGCATGATGAAATAGGCAGCATAATATTACTGTTCATAGATGTTTTGTTATTCTGATTTTCTAAAAATAATGAAAGTATTTATTCTTTCTTAGTTTTTAAAAATATTTTACTTGCAGAAAATATGTGACTACTAAATTTCTAAAAGAATTCACATTTAATTCTGCTTACAGTATAGTAGGAAGCAATTCTAACTGAATTTTTTCCCATTTCTCTCAAAGTTTGTAGCACATTGTGTGTAGGGTTGCTTGAATCACATCAAGTGTCCTAGTTTTCTTGACATCGTGCTTATTTTCATGTACTCATTTTCCATTTCCAAGAGATTTTTTGAATTATTAATCATGATCATAAACAGGCTTGATTCAATATCCTCAGTGAATACATGTGTCAAAAATCTGGTTTCTGCTTAGGTTCTGGAAAAATATATTAAAAATGAATAAAATATATGTACTTACATAAACTTCCTTTCAATTTTTTCAAATGCATTTTCTTCTAAAATTACACTTTTTATTAGTACGCATTGGTGATACAAAATCATTTTGTGAAACTTGAGAGATCGGCACCCACCCATTTCACCTCCTCACAACGTTTGCATTTCTTCCTTTCTACCCCTCCTTTTCCCATGACCACCCTCCTCTTCCCCTCTTCTCATAAGCTCTCTTTGTTTCTGACATCTCTCTTCCAGTTTACTCATTTACTAATTTATACTGTGTGTTTCTCATATTCGAGAAACCCTGAGACACTTAGTTCCTGAATGCTGGGACTGCAGGCCTGTGCCCCCGGCCCTGGCTCTGGCTCCTCACGTTCCCAACGTGGTGATAAGGTACAAACAGTCTTGTGCTTTATTACTATTGTTATTTTGTCTCACCAGGAGTAGCTTGCAAGGCCTTTGCCTTGTGCTACTTCCCAATACCCTCACCTTTCTTTATATTCTTTATTTGAGACAGGGTCTTCCCAACTTGCTAATCGCCCAGGATCCTCCTGCTTCAGCCTCTCAAAGAGCTGGGATTATAAGCCTGCAGCACAAGGGCCAGCTAATGGGATCTCTTTTGTAATAGAGGACACTAAAGCTTTCATCCTAGAGCCCTTCTGATAGGTTGGAGTGTATCCAGATTGACAGGGATTGTACATCCAGTTACCTTGGGGGAAAAGCTCATGTTTCTCAGTCTTACTTTCTGCTTTAGTGTTAGGTTTTATTTATTTACTCTTTTCTGCTTGACTCATATTTTTTATCTCCAAATGTCTCTTTGTTACCCTTTCTCTCCCTCCAGCGCTTCCCACCACATGAGTAGTTTTTGCAAATCATTTTACCGGCTTCTCATTGCTCCTCACAACGCATCCCCGAATAAGAAACCATTTCCCACTTGAGCATGCTCAGTAACTTGAGTCTCTTGTGGAGGAAGTAGGCTGTGCGGTGCAGCAGCCATCCTGTTTCTGGGACCCGCCCTCCTTCCTGGCCGTGCCCATCAGATACATCTGTGGGTCACTATGAAGGCTTTTTATTTATATTGTTTCTTCATGAGCTATTTCCTGCATTTTTCTTGTTCATATATTACAACGTTCCTCTAAACTGTGGCCCATGAATGGATTTCTAGGTTCTACTGCCAACAATATTCTTTCTCTTTTTTGTAACCACTGAAATCTGATTTCAGGGCTTTGAGCATGTCAGGCAAGAGCTGCACTGTGGAACTTCATCTCGGCCCCTCAAAATTGTTTTTGGTGCTCTGTCTTAAAATTCATAGAATTCACCCTATCGAATAAAATAGTCTGTGTTCGACCTCCTCCTAAATTCAATCCTCCTTTTATATTCTGAATAGTAATAAAAATGTAAAGGCAAAAAATGGCACTAGAAATAGCTGAATAACTCATCCATGTTAAAAGAAAAAAAACACTGTATTTGTTTTACTTCCTTAAAACTAATGGCATATAATTTTCTCTATAATGTCAAAGTTTATAGTTTTTGGGTGTTCCTGTGTTCCTTATTGAAATGTTATTTTTTGGTATAAACTTTAAGTGAAAATGTATGAACAGTGTGGTTTTCAAATCATTGATTAATTTCCTGCAATTTGGGGAGAAAAGAATACTGTCTATGTGTTCTTTTATCTACTATTTTTCTGATTTTTTTGAATTACAGATTTTAAAATCTTGTGAAATCTAGCTGAGTTTTTCTTTGACTTTAACACATAACTATACAAAGACAAGCAGGTACTTTTTGAGAAGAATATAGAAAAGTATTGTCTTTCAGGGAATAACAGTATGCACCCAGGAGTACTCTGTTAAATATTTTGTCTGTTAATGATTTTTTATTGGGAGAGTTGGCTGTGGTCACAGATTCAGTCAATGCTTGCAAATGGGTGGTAGTTTTCCTGGCCTATCAAATGGCTTTGGTGACTCTCCTCTGTTATTAAACAAGAAAAAGGTAACCACAATATTTAGGATGCCTGGACCCAGTCTTGTATGTTCTACTGATTGGCCTACTGAACAGTAATTAATTTATTTTGTTTTTAATTTTCTCCATTCCAAGATGAAAACCAGCTAACAGCTTTCCCCAGACTCTACCTATTGAGCACTTTGAACTTTTTTGGCTATAGTATAGAAAAAAATTAATTTGTCAGGAATTCCATTTGAATTAGCTAAAATGTATAGTCAGGGACATTTAACTTCATGTCTAGCTTTGCTACATGGGCAAGACAAAATAGTAGCCAAGTTAATAAGATCAGAGTTATGTATGAATAAATTCCTTTTGGCTTAAAAACATCGTACTTTCTAGCACACACAACCAGAACCAGAATTTATAGGCCTCCAGCGGCTTCCAGACTTGTCTCGGGGCTACCGCAGGGACAGGTGTCCAACAGGTCACTAACAAATGAGGTTCTTCACAGATACTGAATGAGTTAATGAGCTGATGAATGAATACCAGAGAGCTACATGACAGGGGAATTCCATAACACCATGTTGCAGCAACATAGATTCACATATTAATAACAAGAATAGTTCATTGTTCAAAATCACTAATGGAAATTTCTTTCCAAACTTCTGCCTCATGTGGAGAAATTAAAAGTAATAACTTTTGTTTTCTTGTTTAATTCTTATTTTCCTTTTCAGAGAACAGGCAGAATGTGACAGAGTTCACATGTGGAGCTATTTGGATTTTACACTTCACTATAATTAGCAATGAGATGAAAGTTAATTCCACAGACAAAAAAAAAGTCACTGATTTTTTTTTTTTGATTTCATCTATCATGATATCTCACTTTTTCTTTCAAATCCTTTCATGTGTCTCTTTAAGTGCTTAAAATACTTTTTCTAAAATGGGAAACGAGGTGGCTTTTACAGCTGTCATGACTTAAAGACAATTTTTTTACAGCTCCTTTTACAGTTTTATTTTTTTCCCTAAATATCTGTGTCTACCTCCAAAGCGTCTATCTCATCAGAATTAATCTAATCAGGAACATGTGCGGTAACTGAATCCGTCAAGTACTGTTTAAAATAGGTTGTGTTATTTCTTTGTGCAATTAACACATCTGACTTTAAAAAGAAAGCAAATGTCATCAATCAGCCCAGAGACACTTATGGAAGAGCCCTTCGGGGAGATTTAGACTCTCCCTTAGTTTAGGGACAAGAAGAATCTTTAGAGATTGAGGAAAAGTTTGTTCTGTTCGCAATTATTCTTGTCTTCGGGTAGCAAAGACTGAACATAAAGCCTTAAACCTGTTAGTGTCATTCTCACAAGCAGAAGAAAGCAGAAGGCGGCAGGGCAGGTCTAAAATATGTGCTTCACGGTATGACCCGGGAAATGGCCGCTGCTCACTGTGAGGTCTGCGCCTGACCTGTACCTCGCTTACGCCTGGGACCTCTTCGTACGCATTCATGCTGCGCACTCCACATCATCATGTTCAGATTCTAAGCATGAAGAGTTATGCAAGAGCATAGAAATCCTTTCAGGGCCAGTTGGCAAAGCTTTGTAAATCTTACTTCAAATAACAAAGTTCTGTGTGTATTTCCCAGACTCACGCAAGTTTCTCAGTTTTGCACTGCCCTGGGCAGCAGATCGCAGCCCAAATCATATCTTCCTGTAGAAATTAAAACTCCAGCAGCAAAAGTGGAAGACCTTGGTGGAGTTTGCTGTCCCACCTCAGCCTGTCCCTGTAAGCTCCGCCTCCAGGCCACTGTGCGACGCCACCACATCCCCCAGTCAATGAATTATGCGCATCATTGTGCCCACTGATTCAACATGCGGCATTTATTTGCCATATGTGGCCTCTTCTGAACTACCGCTTGCAAATCAGACACTTTTTTACTGAGCTCATTTCCACCTTTTCAACCTTGTGATACAGGTAGCCTCCAGGTTAATTTAATGTTGGTATCCTACTAATTTATTTTAGACAATCTTTACTGTCTTAAAGTCATATGTAATTTTCATAATAATGTTCTCAATTTTCTGCATTGTATTTCTCTATTGAAAAGAATAAAAATGCAAGCATTATTTCATCCTCATTATCCTTGTAACTATATTCATTTTGCCACCAATATGTTAAAGAATTATATTTTAGTTATATAATTTATGTATCAACTTTACATCAATAAGAATGTAGTCTACATATGATATGATTTCACTTTTACATTTGCTTTTTAATAATCATATCAATGTGTTTAGTTATAGGAATAATAATTATAACTACAAATTTATTAAATCGTGCATACATGTTCAGTGTTTCCAAGAACATAAGTCATATAACTAAGTCTGTAGGGTCAGAAAACTTGGATTTCAGTATTATTTCCACTAAATGCCCATTGTATATTTCCTGAGTCAGCTTTCAGATATTGGTATTTCTCGTGTGTACAGTGGATATAATATCCTATCTTGGTGACTTTGAAAGACCGTTTTTGATCCAATGTAAAAATGATGATAATAATAGTAATAAAAAACAACAGTAATGATTCAGTTTAAAACTCTATATTATGCACGTCAATAATTGACCCACATGAAGGATAGAAGACTTCTTCCCCATTCTATCATTTATACCTCTCTAGAAGTTAATTACTTTTCTGATTTACTTTGAAGTGTTGTATTGATGAGATCATCTCTTTCCTGTATCTGACACTCTAGAAGGGGAAATGAGACAGTACCGCAGCACCCAAGTGCAGCTGACATGTCCTGCGGGATGGTGAGCAGAGGAGGGCAGTGGATAGGACACGGGGGAGGAACTAAAGGTGTGGGTGCTGCATTGACTAGCCAAGTGACAACCTAGGTACCCATAGACGGCTCTTCCAAGAAGGTAAAATTTGAAATGAGATTTGTGGTATTAGAATGAGATACCCAGTCGAACAATGGAGAAATACATTCATTAGTACAAAAGCCATAGAGGAAAGAGGTGAGTGGGTGACTTTTAAAAACATTAGTACGGAAGACTTGTCCATGCTTACTGTGAGTTGGTTAAAGAGGATGAACTGAAGAGAGTTGGATTCAAAACTTTTGGGTTGAAAAATTGAGTTGATTATAGATAGCATCAGTTATTAAGATTCAAAGAATACCGAGAACAAATTCAGAGCAAGAGAACAAGAGTTCTGCCTTAGAAATGCTGTGTTTGACATATCTGTGAACCAGCCGAGGGAAGATGTCAGATAGGACACAGACACGCTGAGTCCAGAGAGAAGAGGAGAAGCAGAGATACACACTGGGTAATCACCAGTACATGGATGTTACTCCAAACCACAAAGGGGCGGAATTACATGGAATCTATAAATAAATAAGATGTGGTGCCATAGGCTTTGTGACACGCAGAACTCGGGTTTGTACAGTATCGGAGGAAAGAGAACTGCTCTGGAAAAGGAGAGAAATAAAATTGTGTTGCCCAAATGTTTTATTTGTAGAGATGAAATCAACCATAGAACTATAGATTGATATTGATATTGTGAAAAATTATATAATACATAACATTGTTTGGATTCTTGGGCCAAATTGCTTATTGTAATACAAAAAGGAATTGTGTCTTTCTTCTTATTCTGATATATATATATATATATATATATATATATATGCATATACATATATATGTATGTATGTACGTATATAATCAGATATATATCACCCTCTCCACATGAACAAATTTAAATATTTTAGATTTAAAAAACTAAAATAATGTGCAAAAATAATACTGATGAAACATATTCACACAATTGGGAAATCTAATTAATGTCACTTTCTATTGACTCCCATTTTTACATACTTCCACTCTCTATAAATACTATTTTAAAGTCCCCAAGTGCACGAAGTAGGCATAGATATAAAATTAAAGAGGTTCATTACTAAAAAATGCATTTGAAGTTACAAATAAAATGCTATTTTCTTTCCAACAGAGGGTCACTAAACATATTTAATTATGACATGATTTATATAAAGCAAGAAGATTGCCAAGAAAACTCTTTTTCTTTCTTCTTACAAAGCAAGCTGCAAGGATAAATGGCTACAAAAATCAGGTTCACGAAGTGATAGTACACTATAAAGATTTTAACTTCCAAGACTTTGCACTTTAATACGCAATAATTTCTTCGTAATCTGTTGAGACTCCCTGGTACAGACTACATGTGTATCCTCTATCACATTACATAACACACAAAGTCATCCATTTAGTGGTACGCTGCGGGCTTGTGATTATCGTGGGCTCATTTGCATTCTGCCAATCAATTTTTCTTGTGAAATGGGTGGACATAAAAAAATCTATACTGTGGATTGAATTTTCTCCACAATCTCAAAGAAAATTTTCATAGTTTTTTCTGATACTAATTGTTATGATTATTGTGTGCATGTGTGTGTGTGTGTGTGTGTGTGTGTGTGTGTGTGCATGTAAAGTAAGTTTTAAAATACATCAAGCAGCAGTTTCAACATAAAAATGGGACATTAAAATATTGAACTATGAAGATTTGAATATAGGATATACAAGAGCTCATAAATACTAAATGTCACAAATTCAGAGACAACGTTTTAATTTGAGTGGTAGAATTATGATTTGTGATGACATAAATTAGAAAATTTTATTATTTTTATGGATTGTATCTATTTCATTTTATTTATTAAAAGGTAATATTGAGATAAAGTTGCATATTCACTCATAATATATAGAAACGCATACCTTATATTACATTTAAATATAAAATTAATAATATAATACTATATAATAAAGAATAATAATGAAGAGAATTTGTTACATAAGTGGAAGTATCATTTTTTGAAAAAGTTTTCATAAGAAAAATTTCAAAATAGTCACAAATTATTAACTTTAAATCAATTCAACAAAAATGTATATTGGAAAGAAGTAATTTAAAATCATTTCTAGTTGTACGTAAATTGTAAGAATGTTAATCACTTCCTATGAATTGACACCTGAATCGTTATGAATCTACCCCTTCTTCACTGCCCTGAAATCTACAGAGTCCAAAATTGTATAAATCTTTTTACTTCCTTCTGCTTTGTTTCAACAACCTACATTATTTTTAAAGAGACATGCATACAACACACACACAAAAGCACGTATATGAATATAGTCAGATATAATTAAATATTTATCATTGTTCTGTTTTTTATTTCACCAAGGGAAATCTTAGTAGTATATTTATTTTAATTTTTGATAATTGGATGCTTTTAGAAATCTAATTATTATTGTATAAATTTAAAATAATTGCAATCAGAGAAAATTATTCTATAAAATTTTAATAATTTTAGTTTTGTTCAACTTTCTAACATGCCTCAATTTTATTGTCCACCTTAGTACTTTACTTCAAGTGTAATTTTAAAACACACATATTCTATTTTGAATGAGACCAGTGTTCTGGGAGCAGAAATTAGGTCAAGTTCTTCAAAGTATTTTGTTTTTATGATGTTGTCTCAGACACTGAAGTCTCGGTGCTGGGCATTTTGGGACCAATAGAACATATGCTAAGAAGTGTCAAAATATTAAGTAAAGTTTTCCTCACAGTAACTGAATCCAGACCAAATATCAAACAGCATAATGTTCATAGGATGTTGGTGGACATTGGCTATTTCAGCAAAGTATTAGATGAGAAACTGACTTGCAAGCGCCAGTGGAGCGAAATTGCAAAAGTGAGGCACCTTAAGCAACCATAGATTTCAGACTCCTCGCTCTTAGACTCCAGTCGCCAAGGAGTAGGATTTTTAAATGTTTTTGACATCAAGTGTAATAATGATCAGCTCTTGGGTATGATCAGATTTGGTCTGTATTTCTACCTTTAAATGAAAGTTTGTTAATTTGGGAACAAAACAAACTAGACTTGAGGCTTATGTTGGAAATAAATCGTTGGTGTGGCTGCCGAAGTAGAGAACATATGGGAAGCCATCAGATCAGAAATCAGATCAGCAATCAGAACTGGCAGGCAAATTGTACTACTAGAGGAATTATGAGCTCAAAATAACATGTGGCCAATTTAGAATAATCCTGGGCTGGTAGAGTAGAGGGAAAGAAAGTTGCCTGTAAAATTCTGCCATCCCAAGGGAAGGAAAACAAGCCACCTAAGTTCTACAAAAACAGCAAAACAAAATTCTAAGAAGAGGGACTGTGATGAAGAAATCGTCCTTTCCATAGTTTTATTTAGTCAAAAAAGCTTAATTCCTACCACAATAAATCTATTTTTATATCATCTGAGGCTTTGGGAAAAAGTTGTCTCACCCCGTGCTGCCCAGAGCAGGCATTCCTGAAGGTGAAATCGCTACAGTTTAGAATTCTTCTCTATCTAAATCATCTAAGAATTCCTCAGATGATCAAATCTTGCCTCTATTTTGCTTAACATTTTTCTTTTTACCCAATTCTTTCCTCTTTCAATTCCCTTTAATCGCCAAGAAGAAACCAAGCAGCACCTTCAATACGTTGCTGGAAAATAACTAGTTCGTTGTGTAGCATTATGCCGCCCCGATAATTACAGGATGACTTTCAGGTAAGATTCCTGTCACCACCGTTCTGTGGTTCTCCCTTCTTCTGCTGTTGAGTGACAAATCGTTTACTCTCTCCTGAGCTCTTGCTCCTAATGTTCTCATTTCCAGCAGTATTCTGTTCTTAGGCGGTTCACTAGTCTCAGATGACACGGGCTCCCTCCACCATGCCTCGTACCTTTCTGAACTCCCAATGGTGACGCCATTTTTGTACTTCTGTCAGGAACCTGTTCTAGGTGACAACACCATTCTCTATCGCAATCTTGAAAAATCTTTGAACTTTTGAGGTTTGCCCCAACTCCAAAGGGAAATCCACATGTTTATGGATTTGATGCAGAAGTCCCCAGATTCAAGTACCAAAGGCTGTGTTACATTCCTATTGTTTCTTTCACAGGTTACTATGATTGGCGGTTTAAACCCAGATCGATTTACACTACTACAGCTGCAGGTCTTCAATATGTCTGTCCTATTGTGCTACAATCGAGACATTGGCATAGCAGGTTCATCTCGGAGACTTCATGAGAGAATATTTTTCTTAGGTTTTCTAGCCCTCAGAATCCACAGACATTTATTGGTTCATAACGACATTATTCCAGTATCTACTTTGAAAGGATTTGTTTCACCATGTGAAAGGACATCATCATATTCCAGAGAATGGAAATGTGGGTATCCTGGGAGGACCACTGTTATATCTCATTGCAGTCTCACAGCTAAATCCAATATAGAGAGGTATGAATTAAAATTAGTTTATTGCCATGTACAAAAATTGACAGGATGAGGAACGTGACCTTAGCACAAAGGGATTCAGATGACGGTAAACAAAAGTCACCGAGCGAGGACTGAATAGCAGCTGATCCTCCAAGCCCCTTTGTCGAGTCTCACCAAGAATTTCCTGCACTAGAGTCCGAGTTATGTTTCTTGCATTTGTCACTGTCTCTTCGGGCATCTTCTGGGTGTGTGGCATGGCGCAGGTACATGGGTGTTCTATGAATACCGATTTATTGAAAGCTACTGGATAATTGGCGCAATCAGGGTCCTTTCTTTTCTTCCAGCAAAACAGAACAGAAACTTTCTACAATCAAACAAGAACCAAATAAGGTTTCTTATATTTTGGAAATCAAGGAATAGTACTGAATTTAAAATTTTACTTAAAAGCTGTGGAATGTAAAAAAGAAGTGAAAAGAATAATTTGTAGAATCTATTTTTTTCAGTGATTAAGTGGCTATAAATTTACATTGATAAAGCAAAATAAAACAATATGTTTATTTTTATTTAGACCTGTCAAGCGTATTTCTGCCTCGATTATTAAATAGCTGGTGTGGGAACTAATGTTACTCTTTTCATTGTGTATTTTGAGAATATTTTTATGATTTTGCACAGATCATTTTTTAAAATTGTTTCCATTTTCTCCAAGGACCCTTTTGGATAAAAAGCTAGTCTATGCTGAATCACCAGGCATGATCAAAAGTGATTTTATAAAATTTAGTTCATGATATCAAATCATCATAGCTGAACCTTAAGAATGACCTCTGTTTAATGATTTTGATCTTTAAAATAGGCGATTTCCTGTGGCTCCAGCTCACGCATTTTAAGCCTTGAAGAATGAGTGTATGATCTCTGAAATTTCTTGGGTGGCACTAGAGGTTTTCTGAATTCTCTCAGGATTTTTAAGTCATTTTTCAAGGAATAAAATGCTTTATTAAACACGCCCTGGTTTAAAGAATATGCAGTGCGCCACTCCAGGAAAAGCATAGGAGATAATGTAAGATTTTTTTCTCAGATCTTTGCCACGTTGAGAAAGCGCTAATTAGTGACAGTGCATAACTTGAACAATTGCTCTTTGAACAATAGGTTTCTCTGTAAGCCTTTATTCCAAGGTTCTGACAAGTTCCCTTGATTTGAAATTAAATCAATTCCACCCTAAGACATTGAAAGTAATGAAAATTCTCATCAAGTGATCTGGAAATAGGCAGCTTGGTCAAGCAAAGATTGCATCTCATTACCGCTCAGTCTTTTGCTAGGGTCAAGTATGTCATTTATAATTCACTAAACATCATATTTCTACACAAACTAAGTTTCGTTATTCCCATAGTGGTTTAATTTAGATGCCTACATTAAATCAACATCAATGCAAAGAATAATGCTTAAAATAGCATCTTTCTCACCTTCCCCTCTCCTCGTTACCCTGCCTAGACCCCAGAAGACACAGGTCATAATCCTTCATAGTGTATTTATGTCAGTCTTTCAAGCTTAGGCTGTAATGTAGAACAAGGCAAAAAAGACATGCTAAGGTGTGCTTGGAAAGAGACGATAGACTATAAGAGATTAGAGAAAGAAGAGAACAAACCAACAAAATTGTGCGTGGGATTCTGTTTACTTGTGATATGAAGGAATAAAATTCGACAAGTGGAAAGTTTACTAAGAGTTATAGACATTTTATTTCTCATGAATTAGCTTTCAGATTTCTATCTTGTGCTATTTCATCTACATAATAATATATTTGAAACACGTATAGACATATACCAATTAATTGAGGACCATTATGGGTTTTTTCCCAACAAAAAGAATCAAACCCAGGGACAATACTTCATTTTGAGATGGAGTGGTGCTAAGATGCCCAGTATAATTTTCAGTTTGTGATCTTTCTGCCTCAGCCTCTGAATAGCAAGGATTACAATATTCAGCCTCTCCTGTGAAGAAATCTTTCTGACAGTAATTACTGTATAACATAATGGTACAGAATATGCTTATGCTAAGTGGACTCAGTTTATCTAATTATGCATGTCACATGCTACGGAGGAGAAAAAATCTTGTCTTCTAAGAGGCAATAGCTTCAAATAACATTAGTGTAAATAAAAATAACTGTGCTTGATAATATGGAAGAAAAATGCAGAGCTGTGTTTTAACTTCATTTTTTTTCTCAAAACACTTGAAAATACCTTATTCTTGTTGAAATGGCCCAAGAAAATTCCAACGCGAATTCAAGTACAATTCACAAGTTATTTTGTAATGAGATATTGCATAGAAAAAGAAATATAGCCTACCTGTGAATTCCTTGTTCTCAGTAATTTGTTATAGTTGTAAGCTTGAAAACTGAAGTTCTCTTTTATAATTATAAAGAAAACTATAATTTAGGGGAAAAGAAGACTTGATTCTAGATAAGAAATATTCTATGAAGATTTCTCATGATTTTCTGTAGTTACCATTAAAAATGTCCTTATAAAGCTGAATATGTTGGCACATGCCTGAAATCCCAGCAATCTGAAGGTTAAGAGAGGAGAGTTGCCATGAGTTGAAGGCCAACTTGGGCTACATTACACGTTCAGAACAAGACCAGACAACAGGGTGAGACCCTCCCCCCCAAAATCTTATAAAATAGCAAATTTTACACATAAGCATCTTTTTTTTAGCCCAGATTGGTCCTGAAGTTACCAAGACAGGCTGGCCTTGAACTCATGACATTCCTCCTATTTTAGTCTCCCGAATGCTGAGGTTATACGTGTGCGCCACCATTCCTGGCTTATGTAGCGCTAGGGAATTGAAGTCGGGTACTTGGCGCTTCACATAGCACTTTCTAGGCAAGCGCTTAAACCACCGAGCCACTCCTCCAGCCCCGTGAGCTAAGCATTTTGTATGCGCTTGCTTACTTACTGTTCATCTCCCTTACTTTCATCTTTACACCGCAACGTTATTTTCTTGCTGCTTTAAGATAGACGCTGAAATGTCAAAAGATATCTTCATCTTTTTTATACTCTAATCAGAACATATTACAGGGGATAGAGAAAAATCTAGGTTGCTAATTTTACCCTAAATTTGAGAGAAACCCTATGAACTATTCCCACAAAACATAAATATTTGCATAATGTACTATTAAGAATTTCAGCCCTCTTATGCCTGGAGAGTAAACCACTTCTGAAACATCAGAACACACCACGGCCCCTTTCTGTACTAAAATAATGGAAATCCTCTTTTTAAGAATTATTTTGAAAGTTATTTAACCTGAGACAAAAGGTGGAAAATACCACTTTGAATTAAATTAAGTGATTACCTGATGATAATTATCAATTATCCTCATTATAGCTAGAAAAAAATAAAGGAAATTCTGTAGGCATGGAGTCAAAGAAAAAGAAAACACATACGCCAGGACAGGTGAACCGTCTTCTTTCTCCATCTGGTGGGACTCTCTGGAAGGACAATATTCTCCTATGAACATCCTGGGCAGAGTGTTTGTTGGGGCAGGGAGAGCACGTGAGGGACTCTACAGACACTCCTCCTCACCACCAATCCCGCCACCAATTCGGTCACTTCCTGCCATGGTCACATCCTCTTCTTATCAGCATATGTCCTGACCTTCACTCTTGATAATCTAGTATGATGCTTTCCAGTGAAAGCACTTTAATTTATTAGCATCATCTCATTATAGAAAGGTATTTTTGGAACTTGAATGAAATTGCACACGTTTCCCACAACCTAGAACTAGGGCTAGCTCGTTGAAACAGGGTGCATTTTTTTGTCATGGTTCCAATGCTGTTGTCCAACCTCCTTCTTCACAATGGCATAACACCAAAATGTTTCTGGATTTATCAAATTTCTCATCTAATGGCTAATGCTTATCCCACCTATAAATCATAGTACATGCATATATTTATACTATATGTCTCGTTATGAAATATATATCCCTTAATAATTTAACATTACAATGAACTTGTTTTAAAAATTCTTCAGTTCGAAAACCCTCGATACCCATTGTCTATTTTGTACTCAGAGGCTGGAACATAATGGAAAGCAGGACACTAGAAGTCAGTTCTTTCTCTGGTCACAGTTTGCTTGTGACCAAATCTTAGTAGAGTCACACAGATGGATTAGCACAGCAAGTTATTTGTCAGGTTTCCCTCTGTCCTCATTGTATAAAAGGAGAATCACAGCGGTGCTTAAACTACCATATAGGGGATCTTCGAAGGATGATGAGTTAATATGTGGAAATGATTAGCACAGTCCATTACACGTAGAAGATCACATGTTAGCTGTATAGAGAAATATATTTGAGACTTTCTAATTTGCCAAGATTCCCTTATCTTTAAGTGTATTAATATCTGCTACTTTTTATTTTTCTGGCTAATACAATATTTAGCAAAACCGAACCAGAAAAATTTACATGAGATCAGAGATTAAAAAAATAAAATAAAACCCTCTCTCACCAGGCAGAGTAGTAGCTGTTAGTTGCTGAGTTTCTGGAGTTGACTATTTGCAGTAAATAAGACCAATAGATCCACAGGAGCTCAAGTCACAGAATCCCACTTAGCCAACTCACTGTGCTATCTCTACTTCCCAACCCCACACCGAACTGCTGTTTTAGAAATCCTGACAGCCCGATCGCCCACCGGTAGAGGCCCCTCTTGGAGTCAACTCCTTCTTACTGAATTCTTCACTCATGCTTCCAAAATGTTCTCTGTGATTTTTATATTTTGAAAAAACAGAGAATAAGGTAAAAGACATTGTACATGTGAATGTAAAGAAACCAATTTTTGTTAATTTCACTTATGTAGTAATAATCAATAAAGTAGAATCACTGAACATTTCAGCCAAATACATAATTGCCATTGATTTAGGATATATGTGAGATAACTATATAAGATATGTAAATATCCTAAACCCAGCCAGAGTTTTAAAAAACTCATGGCATTGGAAATGTGACCAATAATTTACTCTAAATAATGGACATTTTGATTTCTAGAGCAGGCATTACCAGTATAATGTATCAAAATAGAACTACCAGGAAAATAAACAGATAAAACCAAGGAATTTTTAAAAAATAAGTTGATCACACTTTCCAATCAAATTGGTTTTGGCTGCAATTATTTATTTATTTATTTGTTTATTCCTTATTTAATTTAATGCATTTTTATCTGTACAAAGCAGGCTTGGATTTACAAGAAAATTGGGCCCAAAGTACCGAGTTTCATATAGTTACTGTCACCAGACATGCATGGCCTTTGACCACTCATTTCCCATAGATTGACTTAGTCTTAATCTTGAGTTTTGACCTAATTGTAGCCTCATGCATGTTTGTACAAAATCATGCAGGACAAGCCCAGGTGTCCCTCATCTGTTTCTCGTCAGTGTTGTCATTGTGTACAACTGCACGACAAGCTCGCCATCGAGTGGGTGAAGACTAACTCCATGGAAATTTGCAGACTTGACCGGTTCTGCAGGCCTCTTTTCACATGTGTTTTTGGTTGGGTGCAATTTTGTAACAGGTGTGAATTTGGGAGGCCACCATTGAAGTCAAGATGTAGAATATTTCCATCACAAAACTCCCCGAAGCTACACCCTCCTCACCGGAGTGAATGGGCCAAACTTACTGTATTAGGTACAGATGGCATAAGCTGAGTGTGTCTAATCTGTGGCTTGTGGATTTTTAACTTTTATTTATTTTTACATGAGGGAAGAGGAACTTTCTTGGGCCAGATATAAAATGTGTAACGTACCATACTTGATGTATGGAGGTAAAAGAACTCTGTTTATTTACTTTCTATTATTGTAACATTGAAAACGGTCAAGGAGACAAAAAAGCAAACAGATCAGACAAGGGTCAAACAGAGTCTGTAGAATTTCATAGTATTTACTCATTTAATGCTTCTCTTCCCAAGCTAAAGAGGAGAAAAGCAGGGAACGGAAAGGAAATGAGTTAATTTCACAAAGCTGATTAAGATCACGGCTCTTCACAAGATTAAACCCAGGACACTATGGCACAAGCTCTGAAATTCTATACTGACTCATATCAAGTAATGAGGAGACTCATGAGTATTGAGTTAAAATTAAATATTTAAAATACAATTATGATGTTATTATTCGTTACTTTAATCATCCAATCTAGAGTTGGAGAAATGGCTCAGTGGTTAATGTAGATGCCTAGCAAGCACTAAATACCTGAGTTCAATTCCCCAGCACAACATAAATTGGGTGTGGTGGTGCATGTCCATAATGCCAGCACTCAGGAGGCTGAGCCAGGGGTATTACCATGAGTCCAAGACTAATCTGGCCATACAGTGAGCTAGGATGAGCCTGCAGTATGGGGTGAGACCCTGTCTCAAAAAAAAAAAATAGAACAACCTAATAGAGAAAAGAATAATCTTTAGGGCATCTGATAAACAGACAAAGTTTCATCATTTAAACTCAAGTAATATTCTGCTCCGAGGCACAGGAAATATGCAAAATTATATGATGATTATCTTTTTATAATAGCACATCAAGAAGAAAATGTAATATGAATATATAAGATCTTTTAAAAATATAAATGTGATTGTCATTACAAAAGCACTCAAAACACAAGAAATTGGTTGTTGTGATTCTACTAAATGGGATTCATGTTAATTTTCACATACTGTGGGAGTAGAAAGGAAGCTGAATGTGCTTGCGTGTCTATACAGAAATAATTTCTTCCTACAAAGCTATCTCTCATTGTCACGTCACAGTGGGTATGAACATACCTCTACTTTGTGCCAGAATTGTCCCTTAGTATCATTCTATATTTATAGTAAGGGAGCCCATTGTTCAGGAGATGTACCGTGATGAATGATAATACATGGGGTACATGCACTCTGCAAAGGCAGGTTGACAGCGAACAGCACAATCCCAAAGCCACCACCACTGCCTCCCCATCTTGCCAAACCCTGGTTCCTGTCTCTTGGCATCAATGGTGTTGGCAGAGAGGCTTCACAGAGCCATCCATAGTCACGACTGCAACGTTTGGATTTAGATTCACTCAGACTTGAATTCTACCACTTTTTTATTCTACCTGAATGAAGTAGACACACCACTCTTTCCTAGGTTTATATTTAGAAGTATGATTAATAATTATATTCAGGGCTGGAGGAATAGCACAGTGAGCAAAGTGCTTGCTTAGCATGTGCAAGGCCCTAGCATCACATACGCCAGGCATGGTGGTGCACACCTGTGACCCCGGAACCCTCTCCTTTTGAAGATCCCTGTACATAGCGCTGCTGACCTAGGGACATGCTATGACCCAGTGCTGTGCCTGCGAGCTGTATTCTTATCGTACCCATGCTGAGTAAGAATATTCTTTCTAAGGCTTACAAACTGAGCAAGTTAGTTCACTCTTTGGGCCTATACTTTGCTTTTATAGACATGATGGCAATAATCATGCTATGCATAAAACTTCATATTACTACATGAAAATTAAAGAACAAATTTTATGAGAAATAATAAAGGTTAACTATAATTCTATTTTCTTACTCATGGAATTGCAGTCTCAGAAATTATCTTATAAATTCCCAGTCAGGAATAAGGACTTGATGTTAACTCCAGTTGTAGACTAACAAATTAGGTAGTTAATTTTACATGGATGCTGGAAAAAAAACAGGGTTTTGTTTTGTTTTGCTATGCACAGCAAAGCATGGAACATGGCTGATGTCAGTGTATTAGTTAGCCTTCCTCAGTACTGACACACAATACCTAATATCCCAACCATAAAGGGGGTGAATGTAGATCATGGTTCAGGGGAGTCAGTCCGTTGCAAGTTGGCTCTAAAACAGGAATATCAAGGAGAAAAGATGTGGTGGAGCAGATGTTTGATATGTGGGGATGGGAAGCAGAACATGGAAAGATGAAGGGGGAAGAATCAGAAGTAGGCCAAGCAGCCCCCCTGCCGTGACATGCTCAGACCCACCTGGGAGTGTGGCTCACTAAAGCTGAGAGGGTCCCAAAGTCAATCGAGTTGACATTCTGCCGTTACCCCGCAGCCAATTGCCTTTCTACATCTCAGAAAGGCCAAGGCAGGAACTGGAAAGATCATGAGTTTGTGTCACAGCTGGGAACTCCACAGTTGAGGAATCTGCCTCTTTCAGAGCAGACAATGAGCAAACTGCCATTTCCCTAAGACGAGGCATTACTTTATTCCCAAGGGCTACTTAGTGTAAATAAGAACCTGCGAACCCTAAGGGCGAAGTCACTAGGGTTGGCCACTGTAAGAGCACAGGGCACTCACGGAAGCTCAACTCTCAGGGAGTAAACTTTCTGAGTATAACTTGGGCAATCATACTGTATTTTGGTTTAGAAGTGTCATCTATTCTATTTGCAAATGTTTAATGAATGCCTACCCTGTATCAGGTGTCGTGTTTAATGCACAAAATTGATATGACTCCCGTTATAGCTCAGTGAAGGACACAGAAATAAAAAGTCAGGACAAATTAATAAATATTTTTCTGATTTTCACAAGAGCTATGAAAAAATAAGATCTTGAAGCAAGAAAAAATGGAATTATCTTTGAATGTGTCTTTTGTGTGAAAATTAATGGACCTTGACATCACAATATTAATAAAAGGAACAAATAAGACACAGGCGGTCCATATTGCGTGATGTCTCTCACATGATACACCCCAAACATAAGTAGGTTAAAGACCAGAATAAATGATGGGTAGAAAACAGCAAGGTTGACTTTGTGCAGATGGGAAGGCTATGTGGGAATAGAGCCGGTGGGAGGGAAGGAAGAGGAAGGCATATAAAACTGATTAAGAGGAAATATGTACCCATTCACCAAAATTAGTGCTGTTATCATATATCACAAACATACTAATAAAAGTATGTATCAAAAAAGAAAGGACCAGCGAGGTCTTGTCTGAGCAACTGACGTCCTCAGCGTGTCCTGCTATGAAACGTATGGTAAAATATAAAACGCCTTCATCCTTGTTCCAAATCCTCACAATACAATTATTTGTCATGGAGATTTTTTTTTCAAAAGAAGGGAGAGAATTCTAGACGTACAGCCCAGGTTTGAGAGGGCCAGTGTGAAATTTCTTAAATGAAAACCTGCTATATTTCAGCCCGGTGTTCTATTCCGTAGACACACTGCCTTTATAGAGTCCTAGTTTTGTGTAAGGATCTGCAAATTTTAAGACATGCATCCACAGGGAATCGTGCGTTTGGAGAGGCACGCTTGTTCTGTGAGAGATAGACGCCCCGCTCTCTCCTTTGATCACAGAGGGGCCTCTGAAGGATCAGTTCCACCGCAGACTCAGAGGGAGCCTCCGCTCGACGCCTTTGAATTCGCTCTGACGGATGAACATTCTCTGATTTTTTAAAAAAGAATTACTTGTCATTACATTTTCCTAATTTATCATGTGATAGACTCAAACAGCCTTAGAGAATCATTCAAAGGAATGATTCTTTAATGTAAGTGCGCCTCCACTTTCTGTCCAAACGTAGCAACGAGGTCCCAGCTGAGCTCTAACAGAGATTCAGTTTGAATGTTTGTGGACTGGGTAAACTGCTCACTGGTTCCGCATTTATTTCCTGAGTTGCTGCAGGGCTTTTAGGAGCATTTGAAGAATTTAAGTGAATGGAATGAGACAGATACATAGGTAATGTAGAAGATATAGAGGAGTAGGAGTGTCAGGGTGGCGATGGCTTGACTGTCCACCATTATAGACATCTTTTGATAGAGATTATTAAAGAGTATTTTTAATGATCAGATTGTGAATGAGTTACTAAATCAGAGTGTTCCAACAGCAACCTTCCTTCAGTCTCTGTAGCAATTGGAATTATAGGGACAATTGCGATACAAATTTGAGATTCTATTTCCCTCCATTTCTGAAAAATTGCTCTTGTACATCATGAACATGACATCTGAGAGCTGTCATGGTTACTTATTCCTTGCTGGAACATGTTACCCCAAATGCACAACAACAAGGAGGAAAGATATATTTTGGCTCACAGTTTTGCAAGGTCTCAGTCTCTTTGCAGGTGAATGGCAATGGCGGTAAAGGGACCGGCAGAGGAGGGCTGCTCACAACACCACAAGAGGAAGAATTAGGAGCTTCCGAAGAAGTTGGGGTTGGAATTTCTATCCTTCTAGACCACATGCCTGTGATCTCCCACACACTTGTCCTTCACACCTCCTGACCAAACCCCACCTCCTAACAGCTCTTGAAATAGATCACATTCAATACTTGAGGCTCTGAAGGGATGTCACAGTTTCAAAGATAATATTATTAGTACCAGTACGACTCCCTTACTGAAATCGGAGCATTGGAACTGTGAAATTTGGAAAAACACATAAATATTTCTAAGAGTTGTCAGTGAGAATTATGCATTGCAATCAAGAGACATGGCTGCTTGCTGAACACTTGTTGTAATGATTGGAAGGATTAGGTGTCCTGTAATTACTGTAGTAATATTTGTGCAAGTATAGTTCTCACAAAATAATGGCAGAACTCTAAAAAAGCGATTTTTAACAACAAAAGAGGTATTTATTATTGGGTGAAGGCAATAGCAGCTGGAAATAAACACAGAAATCAACTTCTCAGTTGCAGAACCATAGTAGTTAGGGGAAAATATACTTCCAAGACCACAGTTGGAGTCACTGTAATGCAGAAATATATTCTTACATCGAGGATTAAATATGGAAACATGAGATGATCACAAACCAAGAACAGAAATAACCAAAACTCTCACTTTCCAAGTAGTCTGTTTGACTTTGTCCAAAGACAGATGTTGAAATGAAAGATGTTCAATGAAGTAATTGGCTCAATTACTTGTTTAATGTTCATATCAGTGAGTTCTTCTATTTCACAAAATTATAGGGGAATAATGCTAATAATATCTTTATAATTTAAAATAGGTAGCATCTAATCTTTGTACCTTATTTCACTCTTATTAAAGCCGCAAGATTTAAAATAACTCCTTAGCAGGCACTTTTATATAAGTTATACTTCTGACTTCCTTGAAATAATTAGATCAATTTGTTTTATCACCTTTCTAATTGAATTCTTGATTTCATCTTTGGCTCACATTAAGAAATTTTTAAAAGTTCACTCAGTTGCACAGATGTCTAAAGAAAACAAGCAAAACATGTAAAAGCACCTACACCCGTGTAGGTGGGAAATTGGGCATCTGTAGTCTTCTATTGAACAACAGGATTGATTCTCATATCTTAATAGGACAAAGAATGTTTTGGGAATATTATTAAGCCTGTGTGTACACAGGACCTCACAGTAGGGTACTCTCACCATTGTGAATGCATGTAATAGAATACTACCCTTCCCTTCTGCTCCAACTCTGCTCCAACCTTCCAGCGTGGGAATTCTCACCGGGAGACGACAGGCTTGGAGTCATCCCCTGCAGTTAGTTGTTCTTTGGGGCATGGCACAATTTGCCATCCATATTTTAATTCTCACATTGTATTATCAGCCTTATAAAATTTTATTTCCATAAAACAATAACATAGTCTCAAGCTGTTAACCTTCAATGAGTTCAGAACAATTTATCCCAAATAACAAAATAATGAACTCATCTCATTTGTTGTTTCACACAAGGATGTAAGGTCCAATATAAAAAGTCAAATTACATTCTTTCATTATTAGTCTATCTTCTTGCCTAAGGAAATTCAAAATTGTTGCATAGATGATATTAACATATGTGATATTTCAATCAGCCACTTGTAACATTATCAAAATATAGTCTTAACATGTAAACAGTGAAAATAAAGGAAAAATTATTTTTTGTTATTTCTGTAAGCCAAAGGTCATTATTCTGGGCAATTAAATGCTAATACTTAGCTTATAAGTCCATCGATTAAAGTTTACTCTTATTTAATCATTTTTAAGCTCTCTTTTAATGATTTTTTCTAGCATTTATGCAGTTTGATATTTGAAATCATAGATACACACAAATTATTTTCAGGAATGGAGTCTATGTTCCTTGTCACTAATATCTATATTTGTGTTTCACACTTGAGCTTTGGAAAATTACTGTAGAAATTGAGGCAACTTTTTCGACTCACATAGTACATAATATTTATACGTATTTCAATAGCACTGACTTCCAAATGCTATAATTTTAATCCTATCTGAGAGCGGCAATCAAAATGATGTGAACTGAAAAAAGAAAATAAATAAGAATTTGAAGCCCTGGTTGTGACATACCTATCTTTTTTCAATTCGACCTCAGTGGATTTCTCACCTGATCTTCTCCCACGGCTCAACGGGAGCTTTCCAAGGTCCCTGTAGATGCCGTCACTGCATGAGCAAAGGGAGGAAAGAGGGACCTCTCTATTTTCAAACAGGAAATATGATTTAAAAAACAACCAGTGATAGATAGTTTATTATGTTTCCTTAGTCCTCAAACTTCGGTTTCTGCTATGAAGTCTTAAGTTGTTTTAAATTTCCGGTGCTTATTTGGCTAACAGTCGCTGCACTGCAGGAAATTAGTATGGAAAATGTTTGAGTAATTTAAATAGCTTTGCCAAGGTATAAATTTCTACCATAAGAGAGGAGCAGGTTCGGTGCTTATGTGAAAAGAAAAGATGCAGTCTAAGTTCAGCTATTACATAAAGACAATGTCATGTAAGATTGTTCAGGGTTGCTAACGGTGTAGAATGCGCAAATTGGATTCCTAACCAAGCCTCTATGGCCACAAGTGTTAGGCACTGAAAATTGTGGGGCCTGAGAAGAATATGGCTCAGTTATGGAAAGAACAAATTATATTGTTATGTTGACACAGATGTATGCCAAAAGATAAAATTTTGATGAATGAAATGCAAAATTGTAGAAGGTTTTCATTATGGCACAAGCCATACATAAGATTTGTTCTGAAGAGGAAATACAAAATATTAATACAAATGTGCCTTTATTATTATTATTATTATTATTATTATTATTATTATAACTACAGTGTTTTCTTCCTATTACTTTTTGCATTTCATCTATCATCTATCTGTCTATCCACCCATTTGTCTATCATCTATCTATCTAGGTATCTGTCTTCTCCACGCCCACCTGCACTACCGATACTCAGCATCTCTCTGTGTCCTCTCCCTTGCAAATTTAGAGTCAAACAAGGTCATTGCAGAGAGCAATTTATAAAGGGGAATTTTATCATTAATCACTTGGTACAGCTTTTTCGCCCAAATATTCATCACCATTACTGAATAAAGATAGTTGAGCTCTGGAAGTGAATTGTATTTCATCATACAGATACTGTAGCAGATACTGACAATTTTCTTTTCTCTTTAACTGGCTACTGTATTTTTTTCAGGGATTCCCTACATAACTTAAAGAAAATAACCAATTTCAATTTCCACAGAAGAGTGTTACTTGATTTTTTAAGTAATTGGTGTGGTTTCATCCACCCCTGAGGAGTTTTGTGGTAGAAATTGTGACATAATCTGCTATACATGGCCTATCACATGATTTTCTTCTTAAATATAGATTAATTTATATTTAAGTCTCAAACATGGAAATTTTTAGGAACCGGTTTTAGATTGTCTAACTAATAATAGACATTAAATGAACACATAAGTTTTTGTTTGGGAGAAATATTTATTAAAGTGTTTCTAACGCATTTTCAATTTTAAAAACCCAAGTTTATTTTAGAGCATTGGATTTGGTTATAATTTCTAACACACTTGACTGCACTTAGAAAGCTTAAATTTACAGGACAACTGTACGTACACAAATGTCTGGTACAGCGACACTCTGCATAATTTATTTTTATAAAGTAACTTAGTGTGATGGTCTGTGAAATGAGTAGGGTTCAGATTAAGTATCTCATGGTTTCTCTAATATGAGAAAACTCAACTATAAAGGATGAAAATGTCAAAATAGAAATCAAAGGAATAAAATGAACAAATTTTGTAGAGAGGGAAAGAGGATGAGGGCCAGGGGTGGGGCCGGAGGAATGAGCAAAATGCGGACCTGTATGTAGAGTCCCTCAAGCTGGATGTGATGATCGTGCATCACAAATAAGACAGAACGATTTGGGGGAAAGCGAAGAAACTCACATATGTGAAATGCACAAAGATAATGTAGGACCATATTAAAGACAGATTAAAAGCAATATAAACTTACAAAGTTATAAATAGCTTCCTTACCTTCATACTGAAATGATCAACAGCAAAGCCATTAATGCATTGCACTTTTGCAACCAAATTTTGGTCTCTATCATTATTTTTCACCCCAAAGAAACAAAGAATCTTAGACAAATATCTGGTTTTGTGCCTGGTTAAGAAGGTGTAAACTCAACTTGAAGCAATGCGTTTTGCAGGAAAATGTCAGCTGGCATAGATGGCTGGTACCTATCATACAAGGACAACTCAAGCATTTGATGTTGGCTAAATTTAAGATAATTTGAGTCGAAAAGGGCATTTTTGTTGCCTGACTTTAACTGACTTGTCGTAAATTTGGAAGATTTGGTACTACTAATAAAAAAATTATGACAAGGTTGGGACTGTGGCTTAGAGTTTGAACAACTGGCTAGCTTGTGTAAGGTTCTGTGTTTAATCACCAACACTGCCAAAATGACAAAAAAGTATGTGAAAGTAAACACACTGAGATAGCGAAAGACGATTGTATTTTTTTGTAATTCAATCATATTAGAATTGTTGATCCATTTACTGTATTGTGAAAAATACCAAAAGCACTACATGAAAATACATCTGTAATAAAACTTGGCCTAATTCAGAGGATATTTCTATAGTAAATTGGAATGACTGGGAATGGATAAAATAATTCTTTCTTCCTGTCTTGAACTACTGAGTCATGGATGAGATTGATTAGAAAATCACAGTACTTTCCAAGTGTAGCAAATGTCATTCCTGACTTCCTGTTGCTCTTACAAGTTATTACTGTGTTGCGCTAAGCTCAGGCCCTTGTGGTGACAGCCAGAGACATCCAGCCAGAAAGCGGACACATTGCTGCCACTGTCAGGGACTTGGTATCGCCATGGCTCCTGCTCATCCATAGATGGGAAGAATTGTCCCCCTGACTCTCCTAGCAGTTTCCTGTACCATCATACTGGAATTCCAAAGAAAAAAACTTTCTGCATTGAATCATTGAATATGTTGGTATTGGTGAAATTCTCTGACTCTTCCTCGCACTCACGAAGGTTTTCCAGATCTACCTGGTACATGCTCCCCACTGCAAGTTAATCGAGCATGACACAGGAAGGTGCCAATCCCAGTGTACCATGACACACCATGCCACCTGAGCGCTCTGCCAATCAGACGGCAAATGCCACTTCCGAAGGCCACAGAGGATACTTTACATTTCCACAGCCAAACTAATAATGTTCTTCACTGAGCACTAAGCCAAACATTTAATATATTTGTGTCCTCATTATCAGATTTTTAATTTTTAAAAGCTATTCATTTAAAATTTAAATTAATTTTATTTTCATTTTTAACATCTTAATGTAATTTAAATTTTTTAAAACTAGCCATTTATTTTAATTTCAAATTTAGGAATTTGAAAAATATTTTGAAAGTTGTTTACTTCAGGATAAAAGGGGAGAAACTTTTACCTCTTAAACATTATGCATATATATGTCCGAAACATACAGTATATATGTATCACAAATACACCAAAGGAAAATTTAGCAAATATCAAAATGATTATAATCCAGATCTGTTCATCTGCATTTTTATCCTCTCACAACTAAAGATTTCTCAGGGTTGCAGTGGGTTATCGCTCTCACGCAAATTGTTCAAGTTGTGGGATTATGAGGATTGCAAGGAAACAGTGTATGAAGAGGTAGAAGAAGAGGGTGGGCTAAGGGAGAGAATCCACAAGTTGAAGAATTATTGAGGATACAAGATTCTCAGTTTGATGCCTCTTTATTGAAAACATTTCCTGTTACTGTTTGCCCAGAACTCTCCTGGAATTAAGGGCTGTGTGAGTGTGCAGGGTAAACTTTCTGAATGCATGGTTAATTGTATACACCAGGTATTGCCTTGTTCTTACAAGACATGCTTATGAGATGTTGAATTTAACTGATATAAAAATGTCTTCATCTCAAAATCCCTGTCTTCGCCTCAGATGAACTCAATGACAAAGAAGATGGCCTCAGCAGCCCTTGGCTCATCCATAATGAATGCAAACAGGGTCACTTCTAGTCACAAAGCATAGGCTTTTTATTTTAAAGGTACCATATGACAGGGCTTCACTTTCTTTCTAAAACATGATGCTAAGTACTGACCGTTTAAAATCTAATAAGATGGTGAATGAAAAAGAGTAATAAATCAAATGCATTAACATTGCAAATGCCTTTGAGTTCCGCAGGTTGCTATCACTGTGCTGATTTTATTTGACTCCATGGTACCATTACGCCGGCTGCCGCTCCAAATTTAGCTCATTGAATGTCTGATGAAATGTCACGTACTGCAAGTCCATTATAAGCACATCAACTCTTGCATCTGCGGTTTGCAAGTTTAGACAGTTATTCTTTGAAAGTCCTCCTAATGGGCTTCAGCATTTGTGACTTGTGAGCAATTTTACCCTGAACACCTGGGACAAGATTATTCTGGTCAAATCAGGTACTTCTTCATATCTAATGTAAACATTCGAATTAGTTAAAGGAAATTAGTACATACGATAGCAATTTACATTTATGTATAGGTATTAGAAGTAGTAGTAGGCTTCATTATGAAACATATAGGCTAAATAAAAGGCTGGAATGAATGATACTTAATCTTTACAATAATGGTTCACATAGGTATTATTTTCTTTTTTAGAGTATTAACTAGTTTTTCTTTTAAAGACAGCGTTATCCAAAGTGGAGTCACAATAGCAGCCCAGAGTTAGCCAGTTTTAACTCCGTTCTGTTAATTAAACATCCTAATTTTAAATGTGTAGTTATTTCCTCTTTCCTTTCCTGTAATTCTAGTTGTCGTCTGCTCTATCATATGACTTGGATTGGGAAAATTGGAATATTTAAGATAAGGCCACCAACTCTAGATAAGCACTTGAATGTCTTAAATACCCTGATTTGACCAGAATAATCTTGTCAGAGGTATTCCAGGTAAAATTCCTTTAAAACCCACAGCATCACACTGGGTGGGTGACTCAGACCTGTAATCCCAGTACTGGACTGAATGAGGCAGGAGGATTGGCCTGAGCTCAGGGCCAGCCTGGGCTACATAGTGAGTTCAGGACAAGCCTGGACTACAGAGCGAGACCCTGTCTCAAAAAAAGAAAAAATACCTGCAGCATCACATGGAAACTATCCACATCAGAGGATCCTGAATCCAGGACACATTTATTTCATAAAAAGTAAAACGAGACATGAAGTAAAAAGAAGCACAGAGATTGTGACCAATTACTTAGATCCCAGTTATTCCTAGAGGACACAGTTCCCCAGGGAGAAAAAAATTAGGTATTTATTTTGTTGTAACTTATCAAAATAGTAAAAAAAAAAATGAAATCATCCATTTATTTAACCTAGCTTCATGATCAACGCAAGCTGTAGGTTTGTGATGCTGCAATACAAAATATCATGAAACTAATTATAATTGCAAATTTGGGCTTTAGATTCTTTTACTTTTTTATTTAGAGACCACGTGTTTCTCAAAAGATAAAAACATTTGGGACTCATAAATGCTTATTCTCAGAGTTTTTTGGTTCTTATTTCATATTTTTACTGGAACCTCTTGAGTGACTTTCCCATCTATTGCCCTGGGCGGCACTTTTTCTCCTCTGCCTGGTGAGTGAGTACCGTTATTTTATAAGGCTTGGGTTTTTTGTTTGTTTATTTTGGCTTTTATTTTTGTTGTGCTTGTTTTCCAGAAAGTCAGTAGGGGAAAAAAAGAATCTCTGGGCAGATTTAAGCAGAAGGCGTGGCTCCCATCCCCTTCCCTCCCACGAAGTGTGCAATTTCAGGGTCCTCCCCATTGTTCTTGTGAGCCCCTTATGTAAAAACACGCAAGTCAGTGCCCACTTCTTCATGCTTGGCCTGGAGTGATGCGTTATGAATTCCAAGCTTATATTCTGGTGACATTCCATGGATTTGGGATGTCCATCCCAGGTCAAGAACTGCATACTCCTGTTTCTTCCTTGGGCAGTGAATGTCTCCCTCCATACTTGAAAAGATTTGATTGCATAGAAACTGCATCCTCTGATGACTTTAAGAAACAATTTGCCGGCTCAAGTTTGTTTTTCTCTTTTCCTTTTATAAAAGTAAAAGGAACTGTCTCCAGCTCTCTGCGTAGATAGGCTTTTCATTTATGGCGTCATAGACTTGTATTATACGTTAACATTTTTATAACAGTATCATTTATATTACAGTGGCGGTGCCCAGGAGGACTGTTTATCCCCTGCAATGGTAGGAAGACACCTTGTTTAGCAGCTAGGGAGAAAATTGGGAAGATGGAGAGTGAGAAAATGTCTCCTCCTGGAAACAGTGATCTAGATATATTTCTGATGTAGAGATATTTCAGCTTTGGTTGTACAAGAAAGAAAGTCAGAAAAAGACTTTTGTAGAAAATCACTCTACAAAAGAAGACAGAGTCTGCTGGCAATCTGAAGCGGCTTAGCTGTGTTCTCTTGATTAGGAAAGGTGAAGGTGTTTGCACAATGAGTAATGTGCTGACGTTATAGTTTACATGGGTTCCCTTGTATGTGCTCAAGTGAAAGATCAGAGGAAGAATTTAAGTTGGCCTCTGGGCATTTATAAATAGAGTAACAGAAATAAGAGTGTAGAAGAATGAAATGCAGTTGCCATAAACAAAGCGAAAGGCCCCCAGTCAATTTGTTGGAATTGAGGAAAAGAATGTAACATTTAGTGATGGACTGATGACAGCACGTGGGAAGGTCAAAGCCTCCTGTAGGGGGTCTCCATCCCTCGGGGACACCCTGAACAGCTGAGAACAGGTCAGACGACAGAGCACATACTCTGGGAATCCATTTCAGAGAACGCAGTCCAATTTATTTAGGAAGCACAGGGGTGCTTAAATAGACTAGGATAATGCAGAAGTTATCTCGGTCCAGTTATCAAGGCCTTAACTAGCCGGGTCGCCCAGGAGGAGGGAGGGAGTAGAGGAAAAAGGATGGGGCTGGCTAATCAGCAGTTCCTCACTGGACAAGGTGGGGCAGGAGGTGTCCCTCTCCAATGCCATCTAGCCTGAGCTAGCGGTGAAGTATGCTTCTACCGACTTGTTCTGGACTAGTGCTAGATAGGCTCCAGCCCCACCTGAATCCCCTACAGCCTGCAAGATGGTCCTCCAGTTCTTTGAATGCATAAGGGAAAAGTGAAGAAGAGGAAGAAGTTTCTTGAGGAGGAGAGAGTTGGGTCTGACTACAAAACTTGAGATACCCGTGGGACAGCAAGGTGACTGCGTTGCACTGGCAGTTAGAGGCTTGGGGCAAGTCATCATGGCAGGGTTGTTATTGGTCTGCTGGGCTTAGAGATTCTTCGGTCTTCAGCGTGAATGTGGTGGTTAGGAAATGCGTGTCTTGCCTGGGGTGGTGGGCCCACTGGGAGGGATAGAGGGTGAGTGGATTTCATGAGTACATTGAAGAACAGGCCAGAGAGCCCAGGCAAAAGCTTGGGAAAGAGGCAATGCCTTCGTAAACATCTCCAGAGGGCTTCTGTGGAAACCAAGAACTAAGCTGCACCATCAAGGTTGTAGAGAAGAAAGAAGAGAGCTGTAGCACGGGGTGGGTGGGGAAGGAGTCGAAACCCGAAAGAGGCATTGGATTCAACAAATCGGCCGAATTAGAACAGGCAATCTCGGTAGCATGCTGACCGCACAAGTCAAATTCCAAATTAAAGTAATATAAAATGAGTAAGTGGATCTGAGAAATGTTAAGTGAGATGAGAATAAAATGAAAATCCTGCTGCTCACAGAGGACCCTGGGAACTGTGAAATCAAAACAGATAAGAGTATTTAAAAAACCTACCATTTTGTACATATGCTTCTGTAATAATACACCAACCTGAATTAGGGTCTGCTCTGGTTTGAAAATCCAAAGAAGGTCTCGATTCACAAGATTCTCTTCATTCATTGCTTTCTCCATTGTTAGTATTTTCTTTCTTTTTTCTTTTCCTCATTGTTAGTTTCCCCCTTTTCTCCCTCTTCTTTTTGCGTTAGCTTTTCTCTTTTCCTCTTCCTTTTTCTGTATTTTCTTGAGCTCTCCTTTTATCTTTGATTTTTCTCATTATTGCTTGTGTTTTCTTTATTAACGACATATAAAATTTATATACCTCGAAAATGAGTTCCAAAAGAAATGGGACAGTGAAGGTAATAAGAACAGAGCATAGGAAACCGATCAACTAAAGCTCTATTTCACAAGGGAGACAGGGAAAGAGCGAAGTGCTCAGGATGACCAGTGGATGCTGATCGCGCAGACTACGTCTTTGCGCATGTGGCACTGTGGACTGTGCCCGTGGCCTTCACTCTGAGCTATAATGCGTTTCCGGCTCATTTATATTTTTAATTTTGAGGTAGGTTCTCATCGAGTCACTAAGTTGTCCAAGCTGATCTAGAATTTGAAATCACCCCACTTCTGCCTCCTACATGAGGATAGAATATCCTTTTTTTCTTTTGGGAATAGATGTATTAAGTAAGTCAGCCCCAATTCTCTTTTTTCCCCTGGAATTTATTAGTCTAAGTATGCATTCTGTCATAAAATGATGTGTATTCTGGAAGAAGAAGAAGAAGAAGCAGAAGAAGAAGAAACAGCAGTGAGTAACACTCTAATAGAAGAAAAGGGAGAACTATAATAGAAGGGTTATAAATATTTAAGAACAGAAAAATACTTAAGATTTTGAAGTATGACGAAAACACCATCCAGAATAAAATTTTATCATGTTGCTTGGACTGCTTTTTGCTTTTTGGGTCTGCATATTTCTTTCTTCTCTTCTCAAAATTTTTGTTGTTATTTCTTTAAATATTTCTCCTGCAACATTATTTTGTTTCTGAGGATATCTTTCATAAGCATATTACACATTACCATTTCGCATTTCATGATTTAGTATTAATTTACAACTTGAATTTTTCTGTCAATATGTGTATCAATCTCTAATATGTCAGGTATTTATTCTTCTGCCTAATCTCATTCATACTTTCATTGTGCTTTTAATGTTTAAGATCTAAGGCATATTAATTTTCATTTGCTTCCATATAATTTATCCTTTGATGTATTCTAGGGCATCAGGATCATTTCCAGATTTGGGCTACTAGAAATAAAATTGCTATGAATATTGGTACACAAGATTTTGTGTGGATGTATGCTTTTAATTTTCTTATGAAAATATCTAAAGATGGATTGATTGGATCGAATCAAGGGTGTATGAGTTACTTTTTAAGGATTATAACCCTCATCTGCATGAGATTGGACCTTTTATATCCATCTGTCCTCTGTGTTCTCAATAAACGTTGAGAGCCACTGAGACAGTTTTTTAGGCAGTGTATTAGGTGAATAGCAGCATTTTAGGATGGTTTCACTCATAGTTCTCTGATGACTAATGGTGTTGAGTATCTTTTATATGTGCTTCTTTTTATCTGTATGTCTTCATAGTTGAAATATTCCTTCAAATACATGGCTCATAGTTTATTAGCTTGGTTATTTTCATGTTATTCAGCTCTAAGTGTTGTTCACAAACACTGGGCACCTTCCCTTATTGTTACTCTAACAAATTACGAAGTTCAGCCACTCAACTGCTGTGTAGGCACAAAGTTCTGGCTGCTACAGTTGTTTTGTGATACTTCTGTTAGCAGGTTGTGCCAAAGTTCACAAGCTAAAACCCAAACCCAACAGGACAGAGATGCTTCCTGGTTGCTCTTGGGGAGAAATGCACACCCACATTTCTGCTCATGGGAAGGACTCACTCTTCAGAGTTACAGGACTTTTTACTAGTTCAGTTTCCTTTTGTTCATCACAAATACAAAGCATCAAAACTGATTTTGCTTATTTCCTGTTTCCTTTCTAGACTCTCTTAATTTAGCATTTTTTATCTTACCAGATTTTTTTGTATAGTCAATGGTCAGTTCTGAATGAGGTAATTTATTTCGTTCTTTCTCATTCTTGAAGCATTGTGTGATACAATGACTCTGATAGAACATTGAACCCAACGTTGATAAAATAGATAACATGGAGCACATTTACCTTTTTTTTCTTTAAATCTTACAATGACTCCTTTAGTCTCATATTTAGTGGTGATGTTAGTTCTAGGCTTTAAAAATTACTTTGCATTAGTTATATGGATTACTGACTTCTATTTGCCACATTTATACCTGATAATTTCTGCCTCCATAACCACCTTACTGTTTCTCTCCATCCTCCCCCTGATCCTTTTTATCTCCCTTAAACTCCTTTCTACTTTCGTTTTGTCATTTTTAATAGATTCCAGGTTAGACAGAAAATAGGCAGCACTTGTTTTTCTCAGTCTGGCTCACTTTACAGAACAGAAAGTTTTCCAGCTCCATTCCTTACCTGCAAATGATAAGATTTCATTTTCCCCAATGGCTAAGTAGTACCATGTCATGTACATCTATCACACTTTCTTTGCCCATTCATCA
>PVKB01006395.1:46665-63560 GCA_004027205.1 Ctenodactylus gundi | reverse complement strand
GGGGGGGGGGGGGGGGGGTGCCCAGGACAGAGCTTTACAGCAGACAGCTGAGGGACGGGCACTCACCCTGGGTGTAGGCAGCCCAACGAGCAACTTCAACTAAGTAAAGGAAGAGAAACATTGTTACTGCTTCTCCCTGGGAAAGGTCTAGCCTTGCTTGGGTCTCTGACACAGACTCACTCCTGCTTCACCTGTCTTTCTGCCTGCAACTGGTGAGCAATTCTTCCATGTGCTTCCACCACTGTCCTTGCTGGCTGCCCATGAATGGACTATGTGACACCTTCTGAAACTGTGAGCTACATAAGCCTTTTCTTCCTTAAGTTGTGGATATCAGATATTTTGTTGTAGCAGCAATGAAGAAGTAACTAAGACACCGACTAAAGTCCATACCTAGTTAACAGTATTATAGTAGGTTTAAATTACTAGTTTTGAACATTTTTACTACAGATGAATAAAATGTAAACATTAGGAAAATGTGAGCTTATGGAAATCCTTTCACAACTTTATGTTAGGTCTAAACTTACCTTAAAAGGTTAAAAAAATACTGCCGCTAAATTTGTTAAATCTCCTCAATTTTAGTTGTACCAAAATTCTTGACAATATAAAAATCCCAGTGCCCAGACTATATTCTACAAATCTGCTCATGTATGTGTGACAAAAAGAAAGGGGCTGGAGCAAAGCACAGCTGTTAGGGCAATTGCCTAGCAAACGTTAGGCCTTGAATTCGATTCCCCTGTACCACATAAACTGGATACGGTGCCTTGGATTGCCTTGAATTCAATAGTGAGCTGAGAACCAGCTTGGATTACAGAGCAAGACCCAGTCTCCAAAATAAACAAAAACTAAAAGAAGAGAATTGGGCAAAAAGTCATTACAAAAACTTAAAAACTTAGGACAGAAAACACTGAGATTAATGGCTGCCATAAAATAATATCCAATAAATGCTTTTATTAATACGTTAAAAACAAAGACACTGAAGCAGACCATTAATTTCGGCTACCTGAAAGTCTGGGGCAGTAAGATCAAAAGTTCCAGGTCAGCCCGGAGAACTTAGTCCCCAAGACACCTGCCTAGCCAATATTTCTCTCATCCACAAGACCCAGGCAAAGCTGAGCTAGGTCAATGAGCTCTGATTCTAAGAGTACAAAAGCTGGGGTATAGACTCTAGCTTACACATCAGAGGGCACAGGCTGCTAGAGGGATGCCTGTCTGGAGGGATGAGAATGTAGGATGGATATGTGCACACTAGCTTTAGTCTGTGGGCAGAAACAAGAAACAGGTAAGTGCTACAGAAATAAGGCAAACCACTCCTAAAAAGTCAGGGCACTGCTTTGGTTCTTGTTTATTTCCCAATTCCCCATTCCTCAAATCCTGGCTTGAAATTGTGCCCTTTAAAAATCTAAAAATGTGCAGCAGGCATCCGTCAAAGGATTTCAAAGGACCTATAAGAACACCATATGATACTAGTTAAGAAGAACTATGAGTGATAGTAAAATTACTCAAATTTTTCATTGCGCTAGTGGAAATATTATTTCTGTAATCATCTTTTTTCCCATTGTCCCCTCACTTTCATCTGGAGTAAGAAAAATACCTATTCCTAAACACAATCAAAGATCTGGATTGTAACGCTAGAGAGTGTGACAATGTTGCATCTTTTCAACCAGCTACTACTAGATGACCACCATGCCCACATCCTGAGCCACATACATTCAGAGTTACAAAACATCCCCAGGAAAGCTACTGAAACTCCTACTGCCTTCACTCATTCCACAAAACCTTCTGAAATAATAGAATACCATTAATTTAAAGAAACATCCTTAAACACTATTCAAGTTTTGAGTCAAATTAGAAGCTCTGTTCTTAGAAGTCTGGGAAACTGAATTCAAGTTCTTACACTGTAACCGTTCTGCTCTTAACCCTGGGCATTTCTTCTTATACCCTGCTAAACCTCAACAAATGGAAGAATACTTGTTTCTCAAATATAAGGTTATTTGGGAGAATAAACTTATCAGAACTTGCTTTATAAATTCAATATAAATGCAAACAATCTCACTCTCCTTTATTTTAAAATAAACATTAAATAATTATTTTTTCAGTTGGTCACTGTAAACACATTTTCCCTATAACTATTTTTATTAGTGTGTTTGCAGTGCACATTAGATTCATCTTGGGGTAGCTGGTGCATATACATGTCACTTCTTATACATTTTATTCCTTTTTCAACTGCCTGCTTTCTTGCCCCTCCTTTTCTACCTACAAAGTCTCTCTTTCCAATCATCTCTTATTTTCCTCTTTAAGTTATTAATACCTCAGGTTCCTCAAATAAAAGAAACGATGTATTCAACTTACATGATGCATTTCAATAAGCATTATGTTCTCAAGGTGCATCCTTTTTTCTAACAATTCAAGTTTACTTTTTTTATGGCAAAGTACTATTGTACTGTGTATCACATTTTCTTTATCCATTTGTTGATAGACAGGCTGCTTCTAAGATTTGGCTATTGTGAGCTTTTCTGCATAAACCAGTATGCAAGTAACACTGTAAAACTAGTATGTTTTGTTGCCAAGTTTATTCTTGTTAGTATGCATTTCAATATGTAACATCCAGCTTCAGAAATTGATACATAAGTATTGCACCTTTATCATTACTTCCTTTCATCCTTCTCTCTGCCTTATTTCACCCATTCCCTTTTCCTCTCGTTTGTCTTCCTATTTTCTTCCATATTTTTACTTGTTTTTCTCATAGTACAGAAACCATACAATATTTAACTTTCTATCTCTAATTTGTATTGCTAAGCATGATTTCAAAGTGTATTCATTTTCCTACAAATGACTAAAATTTATCCTTAGCACAGTAGTTCTCCATTGTATAAATATACCATCTTTTTTATCCACTCATCTGGTAATGGACATAATGGCTGCCCTCATAATGGTTCTCAAATTTCTCGGAATATAAGTTTCAAAATACTTCCTTCAAATTCTCTGGATTTCAACAGTGTCTGCTGTGATTTCACCCTTCTCATGTCTACTTGCACTGACATCAGGTTTTTTTGAAGAACCAACTCTATTTATTTATTTTTTTAGTTCCAATTTCATCTATCTCTATTCTGATTATTGTAATTTCTTTCCTTTTCTGCTCTGGACTTGGCTTGTTGTTTTTCAACTCTGAGCTGTATCATTATGTTATTTGAGCTTGCTTCTCATATGTGCATTAGTAACTGCAATTTTTCCTTTTAGTACTGCTAAAAGGGAAAAATACAGATTCTACTGTGATGTGTTTCAACTGTCACTTGACTCTAGAAGTTCTTGAGTTCTTCCCTCGTTTCTTCTGTGATCCATTGCTTCTTCAATAATGTATCATTTAATCTCAATGTTACCTATATAGTTTTTGTAGTTTCCTTTGCTGTTTTTAGTTTCAATTCACTATGATCTCAAAAGTATACAGAGAATTATTTTAGCTTTCTTGTATTTATATTTAAGCATATCTGTATCCAAGGACATGGTGTATTTTGGAAAAATCCCATGTGCTGCTGAGAAAAAGGTATATTCTGTTATGTTGAATGGAATACTCTGTAGGTATCAGCTGAGTCCATTGGTTCCAGTGTGGTTTAGGAATGATATGTCTGTGCTAATTTTGTTTAACTGACATACTGGTGAGAGTGGAGTATGATTATATGATTATGACTATACTTATGTGATTACACTTAAGTCTATTTGACCTTCCATGTCTAATAGCTTTTGTCTTATGAAACTGGGTGCACCCCTGGAGACCATTATGCTCAGTGAAATGAATCAGACATAGAAAGTTAAATATGATAGTTTCTCTAATATGAGAAAACCAAACCACAAAATATATAAGAGATACAAAACAAAGAACCTGGACTTTGTAGACAGAGAAAGGGAAAGGGGTGAGGTGAGGAGGTAGGAAAGGAAAAGAAAGGTGACATGTAAATAGAAAAAAAAAATCAGAGGCTGAAGGCATTTTTGGAGATGTGGTGGCATGTGCCTGTCATCTCAGCACTAGGGGAGGCTGAAGCGTGAAAATCACCAACTTTGAGCCCATCCTGGTCAATTTAAGGACATAGCAAGACCCTGTCTCAAAATAAAGTAAAAAGGGCTGGGAATGTAGCTCAATGTGACAGCCTTGAGCTAAAAATAAGTAATAATCAATAGATTAAAAAAATAAAAATGGATGCACCAACACTGGCTACATGTTTTACATTCTGAGCTCTTCCTGTTGGGTTATTCCCTTTACCAGTAATAAAGTGTTCATTTTGTCTCTAATAATCTGGTTTGGTTTGAAATTTGTGGTATCTAAGAACAGTACAGCTACTCTTGCTTGTTCTGAGAATCCAGTAGCAAAGAGTATTAACTTCCATCTTTTCACCTTCAGTCTGTGCTTGTGCAGACAACAAATGGTTGGGTTTGAGTTTTGATCTAATCTGTCAGTCTATGTCTTTTCATTGGTGAGTTAAGATCATTAGCATTGAGTTACTATTGTAAGATAATTGCTGAATTCTGTCATTATCTCATTTTTTTCACTGTTGATTCTTTGGACTTTTGCTTTTGTTACATGTCACCTTTGGTATTTCCTTTTTTATGAGTTCTCTGCTGCTGCTATTCTCTGTGTGTGTGTGTAATATTCCCTCAAGTACTTTATGCAGTGCTGGTCTAGTAGTCACACAAATCTTAAAAGGATTTCTTTGCTGTGAAAGATTTTTTTACTTATTCCATCTTCAGGTGTAAATTTTGCAAGATACAACAACCTGGGTTGACACTTGCTTTTCTTTTTCTTACGATTTAAAGACTTCATTCCAGGCTATCCTGGCTTTTAAAGTTTGCATTGAGAAATCTGCAATAATTTGGATGGGCTTGCTTTAGTAATGTCTTTTTTCCCCTCTTCTTTTAATATTCTTTGCGTTGATTCTCTGAGGTTTTGATTATGATATGTATTAGTGAGGTTTTCTTCTGGTCAAGATTATCTGAAATTCTATGTGCCTCTTGTACCTCAGTATTAATTTTTTCCCTGTATCTGGGAAACTGTTACAATTTCAGTGAATAAATTCTTTACACCTTTGGTATTGTCTTCTGTTCTCTCTTACATCTGTAATTCTGAATTTGGTTCACTTTGTGTCATCCAGTAGCTGATGTATCCTGCTACCTTCCTGCCTTGTTATTTTGAGATTATTCTTGAACATATCATTTAACTTATCAACATTGTCTTCAATGTCTGATCCTCTATCTTCAAAACATCTGGGCTAGTGTGGTGGTGCAGACCTGTAAACTCAGCACTCAGGAAACTGAGGCAGGATTGCTGTCAGTTCAAGGCCAGACTGGGTTACACGGTGAGTTTAGAACAAGCCTGGACTATACAGAGACCCTGTCTCAAAAAAGTTCAAGCTGGAGCTAGAGGAATGGCCCAGCGATTAAAGCCAAGTATCCAAGTTCGATTCCCGAGCACTATATAACCCAAATGTGGTGGTGCACATCTGTAATCTCAGTACTTGGGAGGCTGAGACAGAAGGATTGCTGTGAGTCCAAGGCCAGCCTGAGCTCCATAGCAAGTTTAAGACCAGCGTAGGCTACAGAGTGAGACCCTGTCTCTAAATAAATAAAATATGTTCAAGGCACCTTCAAGTTTGAGTACCTTCCCATGTTGTCACTGAATTTTTCGTATCATGAATTTCAGCTTGCTTTTCAGATTCTCTAGTTGGTGATTGGAGTGAAATGTGAAATCCCTCTGGCAAAACACACAACTGCAGATACTATACCAAATATTTTTGTATCTTGCATTGCTGTGCTTAGCTGTTAGTTTTTCGTCTACCTCGTATAAACTCAGTAAATTTTCTATCCATCTAGATTATTATTTGTTTAGTAAATTTCTGTTTAAAGTTCACTAACCATGTCTCAAATTTAAGTATGCCTTGTTTGAAATGACTATTTAGTCACTTACTTTTTGACATCCTTTCCAATAAGTTCAACTATTTCAGAGCCAGTAATACTAGCTACTGGTATTTCATTGCCTTGTATTCTCATGATTGCAAGTTGTTAAGGACTGTAGATCAGTAAGAGTCAAAACAACTCTTGTCTCAAAAAGAACTGAGACAAGTCCAAAATTTTTCACTGTGTTCAGTCATTTGGACAAAGAGTTTCCCTGTCCTGTAGTGCTAAAGGCCATGGTATATCAGATACAGGGAAGGGGAGAGTAGCAACTGACTGGTCAGTAGTAGTTCCCTACTTGGTCTTTGCTGTGTGTCCACGCATGAAAACTACCCCACCAGAATTTGCAGAAGTGTGTTTTGCCAGAGGAATTTCACTCCAATCACCAAGCTGAAGCATTCTGCTGTATATGTATTAAGGGGTTGGGAGTAAGAATGCCATAGTCATGCTGACAGTGGGCTGCAAGGGCGGCTAACAATCCAATGGCCTATAACCTGTCTTGTTCACATCTTGACCAGGTGAAGTCTTTATTGGCTTTGCTCCCCTGTGGGCAGGGCCTTCATCCTCATGTGACCTGCTTTTGCAATAGCCTGAACTGTTCAGGTGGTTAATGAACTGTTCTCTCTTTTCTTTAACTGTCTCTTGTTCTTCCCAGGCACTAAGAGTATCTCCAAAGTCCCAGGTATGTGACCTGTCTATGGCTACTTTTACACCTAACAGGTGAGATCTGGTCTCTTTTCAAAATGGCTTCTGACTATGTCACTTGTTAGTGACACAGAACTACTTCTCTTCAGCTGGTCTGCTAAGCTGCAGAAACCTTTTCAAGAGAAATGCACAAGGTATTTCCAATTTGCGTGAACTACATGATTGTTTCTCCTGTATATGATTGTTTCTCCTGGAGGCTGGGATGTCTGGCTGTTTATTCCCGTGGCTCCTGGTTGTCTGGACTTACCGCATGTCTGCAGCTGCTGGAAGCTCACTGGTGCTCATAGCTCTTCCCAGGCAGCCTGGAGTGGCTTCCCTAGATGGCATGTTCTTCAGCCTCTAACACTTCTTTGTGGTTTGTAACTTTCCTCTGGCTTCCTTTCAATCCTGGAGTTCCTTCTCAGGAACTGACAGGTTTTTTTCTCCCACCATATTTATTAATATACACAATGTTTAGAATGAACTTGAGTATTTTGTGAACATACATATATATCACACCAGCATTATGATTCATTCCCATCCCCATTTTTGGCCCTTCAATACTCTCTCCATCCCCTCACTGCCCCAACTGTCACACTCATTTGGTTCTATAGAATGTCCATGTTCTGGATTTCCCAAATCTGAGAAACCATGTGATATTTAACATATTTACTCTTCTACGTCGGACTCATTTTCCCACTCAAATCACCACTTATTAGCTGAATTTCCCACACCTAGAAAGGGCTACAGTGGCCATATCTTGATGCCTCTTCTCTGGGTCCAGCAGAGCCCTTTATTGGGGTGATTTGCCAAAAGTTCTGTTTTTCTGTCTTCCTATATCTTTGTTGAGATTCTTTAATGTAGATTCACCCACCGGTCTATATAAGAAGAGAACTCTAACAATCAAATTCATAAGGCTAGAAAATGTGAGAAAGAGAAAGAACTTAAATTTCATGTTCTTTAGTTGAGTACTGAAGGGTAAATATTTGTACATTCAAAAGACATTCAGTTTGTTATTGCATCAATCATTTTCCTTAGGATAAACTTACATCCAAGACCGAAAGAGTGAATGGCTACTTTAAACAAACTTAAGTCTATATTGAATTGCTACACTAAATAAACTTAAATCTATATTACATAATTATGCTATACTTAAAGCAATGGAGTGGAATACTTATTTTGGATTTTGAAAAACTTTTTATTCACTCACATTTCACTAATTACTAACATTTTGCCAGATTTGGCTTATCATTTTACCTACCTATCCATTCCTAAATTCATGCATACATATTTTTAAAGATTTTATACCAATTCCCTCTGATGAATATAATTATGTTTTGCAAACTTACATACTATTAAAAGTAATAATTATGGGAGAATATTCACAGATTTTATGAGATAGTTGGTACTGCTTTAGAAGGATAACAATCAAATGATTCAAATACCAATCTAGAGCCGCACAACTAACAATAGCTAAAATGTGGAAGACACCAAAATACCCAGTGACAGACCATTGGATACATAAATTGTGGCATTTATACAAAATTCAATACTACTCATCTACAAAGACAGATAGGTTGGAGAGTTTTATAGGTAAATGGATGCAACTTGGAACTATCATGCTTAGTGAAGTGAGTCAGAAGCAGAAGGTGATATACTGAATGGCTTCCTAGATATGAGAAACCCAGATCACAATTATTTCATAGAACTTATTGTGGGAAATCATGAGAAATGGAGGGTAGGGGGAGCGAGTGGGAGGATCGAAAAAGGAGAGGGGAAGAATCTGTAATTTTGCCATAATATGTATATGCACAAAATACTCAAGATCAATAACCAATACAAGCTTTATGTTTTTCACTTATACATACCAATAAAATGGAAAAAAGTACCAATCTGTATTTTTGCTACACTTTCTATTTACATGTTTCCTTCCCTCTATGTTTTTGTTGCTGCACTTCTTTCTGTCTCTCTCAAATATTCCTTCAAGTATTTTCTGCACTGCTAGGCTAGTGATCACAAATTTCTTTAGGGAATTTTTGGCATGAAGAATTTTTACTTCTCCTTCAATTTTCAGGGATAATTTTGCTGGATACAACAAGCTGGGTTGATACCTGCTATCTTTTAGAGCTTGAAAGATCTTGCTCCAGGCTTTCCTAACCTTTAAAAGTTTGCACTGAAAAATTTGTACTAACTCAAATCGGTTTGCCTTGGTAGAAAAATGACTGTTTTTCTCTTGCTGCTTTTTTTTTTTTTTTTTTTTTTTTTTTTTTTTTTTTTTTTTTTTTTTTTTTTTTTTGAGACAAGGTCTTGCTCTGTAGCCAAGGCTGGTCCTGAACTCACTATGGAGACCAGGCGGCCTTGGACTCAGGACAATCTGCCTGCCTCAGCCTCCCGAGCGCTGGGATTACAGGCATGCGTCACCACGCCTGGCTTACGTGGTGCTGGGGAATCGAACTCAGGTACTCAGCGCTTGTGTAGTGCTTGCCAGGGATGCACTTTAGCCGCTGAGCCATTCCTCCAGCCCCTCTCTTGCTGCTTTTAATATTCTCTTTTTATGTTGCATTTCGGAGGTTTTGATTATGATAAGTTGTGGCAAGTCTTGTTGCTGGCTGAGGTTATTTGGTGCTCTATATACACTTCTTGTATCTGAAAATCAACTTCTTTTTCTAGATTGGGGAAATTTTCTTGCATTATTTCAGCGAATGAATTCTTTGGATCTTTAGTGCTGTCTTCTGCTCTTTCTCCCACGTTCCTAATTCTGAGACTGGCTCCCTTTGAATCATCCATCAGCTGTTGTATCCAGGTACTTTACTCATTTCTAATTTTGGAGTCATGCCCAATTATAGAATTTGGTTCCTCAGCCTTCTCTTCAAGGGGAACTGACAGTTTTTAAACTACCTCTCAACTTTTCAAAAGATGAGCCTATGAGAAACCTCTGGGCAGAGAATTTTATTCAGCTGCCATCTTGTCCAAAGTCATGTGAAATGATGTTTTTTACCTCTTTTGAAAAGATATCCAGAAAAGTGTATCGCTGGGTCAACTGGAATTTCTGTTTTCCATTTTCTGAGGAACCTCCATAATGATTTCTATAGTGGACGAGTTAGTTTACAGTCCCACCAACAATAAAGTTCCTTTTCCCTCATAATCTCGTCAGCATTTATTATCTTTTGAGTTCTTCATAACCATTTTTACTAGAGTAAGATGAAATCTCAGTGTTGTTTTAATTCACATTTTTCTCACTGGTAAATACAGTAAATATTCTTTTCATGTATTTACTGGCAACTTGTACTACTTTTGAGAATTGTTTACTTCCAACTGCCATTTTTTTCACTGTATTTTTTATGTAGGGAGAAGTGTTTCATGCAGAGGGTGTTGGGGATCCAATCCAAGACATTTACACTGAGCCACATTCCCAGCCCATTTGCTTATTTTTGAGTCAATGCCTTGCTAAACTGTCCAGGCTTATCTCAAACTTGGGATATCCTGCCTCAGATGACCAAAGTGTTGAGATTACAGACTTGTGTCACCAAGATTAACGTTCTTTATGCATTCTAGGTATTAGTTGCACAGGCCTGTTAATTTCAGTAGTCTAGTATCTTGAGGCAGGTGGGTCACAAATTCGAATCAAGTCTAGGCAACATCCTATTTGGCTGGGGATGTACCTCAGTGTGAAGGCTCTGGGTTCAATACCCAGTATCTAAATACTCCCCCCCCACCCCCCCGCTTTTAAATAACAGATAACTATGTAAGTCCTTAAGAGTCAGTCCCACCAGAGTTAAAGCTCCTCAGTCAAAGCCAAAGGTACATGCTGAGAGAGCTAGACTCATCCTTTGGTATTTTCTCTGAATTCTGTCTTCTTCCCACTGTACAAACATATGCTTCAAAAGAATGACATAACAGATGTTTGGAAAAAGCTAAGTGAGAAATGGCACAGAATGCCCTGATTGAAAAGCTCAACAAAATAAACATTATAAGCAAGAACAAAGGTTCAATTTCAAGGAACACAGCAAGTAAAATTTAAAGGGCAACCCAGGAGTTGGGAGTGGTAACAGATCATAAAAGCCCAGGAGTTAAGAAGCAACGATGAAAGAATAAACAGTGTATAAGAAGGGAAACAGCTGGGGATGCTTGTGCAAGCCTATAAACTCACTACTTTAGGAGGATCATATAAACTGAAGGCCAGCCTGGGCGATTCAGTGACAACAAGATCTTGTGTCTCAAAACTGAAAATAAAAAAATGTACTGGGTATATAGCTCAATGTGAAGGCCCTGGGCTCAATTCTCAACATCCAAATAGAAAAAAGAAAAAAACAGAACAAAGACAAATGAAACAGGACTAACAAACTACAATTAAGGTGTTCCCATTTAAGAGAAAAGCAAAATAAGAACAGACTGAAATAAATATGTCCAACTATGGCATATTATAAAATATTTAAAGCACCTCTGAAGAGGGATGGAAGTGTAGCTCAGAGGTTAGAATGCTGGCCTAGCAAGCACAAGATCCTGGGTTTCATTTCCCAGTACCACATAAGCTGGGTGTGGCGGTGCACACCTGTAATCTCAGAACCAGCAAGCTGAGGCAGGAGGACTGCCAAGGTTTTGAGGACAGCCTTGACTACACAATGAGTTTAAGACCAGTCTGGGCTACAGAGTGAGACCCTGTCTCAAAAGAACGAACAAACCAGAACAAAAAAACAACCCAAAAGATGTTCAACATCTTTAGCCATAAGAGAAATGCAAATCAAAACAACGCTAAGATACCATCTCACTCCAGAGAGAATGGCCTATATCAACAAGTCAAACAGTAATCAGGGCTGGTGAGGCTGTGGGGAGAAAGGAACCCTCCTGCACTGCTGGTGGGAATGTAAATTTGTACAACCCCTTTGGAAAACAGTATGGAGAGCTCTCAAAAGACTAGAAATAAATATCCCCTTCGATCCAGCGACACCCCTCCTGGGAATATATCCAAAAGAGGTCAAAACAACACACAACGGAGATATACATATACCCATGTTCATAGCAGCACAACTAACAATAGCTAAAATATGGAAGTCACCAAAATACCCATCAACAGACCAAGGGATACACAAACTATAGTATTTATACACAATGGAATACTATGCACCTATAAAGTCCAACAGCGTGGAGGCTTTTACGAGCAAATGGAAGAAACTTGAGAACATCATTCTTAGTTAAGTGAGTCAGAAGCAGAAGGTGAAACATTGAATGGTGTCTCTGATATGAGAGACTCAGATCACAAAAAACGAAAAACCAAGTGAAACAGGGGGGTAGGGTGGGGAGGGAGTTATGGGTGGGTAGGGGGAGGGACAAAAGGAGAGTGGGAAAGTCCCTGTCACCTTGACAAGTAGGTGCAAAAAATGCTAAACTTCATTATAAACCTTAAATTTTGCACTTATACATTATCAATAAAATGGGGTGGGGAAGCCAAACGCTTGTACCTTCCATTCACGCTCTGTTTCCCAGCAACAATTAACTCCAAATACATGAAGCTTTTGGGGGAAACTCAAGATCCACACATAGATTTTTTTTCTAATGTTGTCTTGTCTAGAATCTCAGGTGTAGTGCTGAAGAGTTATGGTGAGAACACATACACACAAATATACACACAATATATATGTATTATATACCCAATAGTTAAGGAATAAAAATTGAAAAGAAGTAAAATCATGTATTTGTATTTGACTCAATCCTTTATACAGAAATCACGAAATTACTAAATACTGGAATAAATGAATTCAGCAAGGTTGTAAAGGACAAGATCAACACACTGAATATTTGTTGTAAAAACAGACATTGCACACACATACAATGAACAATCTAAAAATAAAACTAAACTAATTCCAGGGCTGGAGGGAAAGCACAGAGGTTAGAGCACATGCCTTTGAAGTGCAAGGCGCTTAGTTCAATCCCCAGCACTATATCATAGCTGGGTGTGGTGGCATACATCTTGTAATCCCAGCATTAAATATATGAGGCAGGAGGGCTGTTGTGACTTCAAGGAGAGCCTGGGCTACATAGTGAGTTCTGGACTAACATCGACAACAGAGTGAAACATGTACTTTCCAGTATTTAGCTACAGTATTTTGAAATTTAACTTTTCTTCTTCTTTCTCAATTTACTAGTCTTCTGAATTACATGTTTGTAGTTATTTTTTTATGTGGACTGGTGGGTGAGGCCAGGTTTAAGAATATCAACAAACACATAGCAAAACATAGAAAAAAAACTTTTGGCAAAAGTTCCAATTAATAGATTGGTTGGCTTCAGAGAAGAGGCATCAAGATTTGATCACTGTGGCGCATTCGAGGAATAGGAAGTTGAGTTAAGAGTGGTGACTTCAGCGAAATGATTTAGATGCATAAGGAAAATAGGAGGGGGGGGGGAGTGGAATGCTCCTGAATTCAATTCCTCAGTACTACCTGAAAAAGGAGAGAAAATTATATACATATATATGTTAAGTTAGATCAAAATTAAACACCTCTGTGCTTCAAAGGGCACTATCAAGAAAGTGACAACTCAAAGAATGGAAAATATTTGCGTATCATGTATCTGATAGAGAACCTGAATCTATTTTCTTAAAGTTTTATTAATATGTATATATGTGATACGTGTTTATGTTGAACTTCAGCATTTTATGCACATATATATCACATCATAGTTACAAACCCTTCCCTTCCTCCCTGAATTTAGAATACATTTTAAAAGAAATCTTGACACAAAAATGTTACCGGTCTTAAAGAGTTTGAGATGTTTTTTTCTGTGGGGGTCTTACCACCACACAAGGGTCAGAGGAGAGGAAAGGCGAGTACATGGCTGGGGACACTCGACCCAAGAGCACCAGACCCAGCCAGGAGTCTGTCGAACCAGGAACTCACTTTAATCAGGAAGTACAGGAGCTTATATAGGGTAGAGGGAGAACGTGGCAAGGAGAGGACAGCAGGAGATTGGACATGGTGTCTATGTAAGCGGGCATCAAGCCAATCAGTGAGATGTCCATGCAGGCAGGTGCCGGGCACTCGCAGCAACAGCATTGGGACCATGCACGGTCCACCAGGGCAAAAATGGCTCCCTGTGGGGTGATATCTAAGATGGCGCCTGCCGGAAATCCTGGGGGTGGCCACCTCGGGTGTTTACCAAGGAAGATGACTGGGCTAAGCCATTTCCGCCCTGGTGGACCACGCATGATCCCAATGCTGTTGCTGTGAGTGGCCGGCACCTGCCCACATGGACATCTCACTGATTGGCTTGACGCCCGCTTACGTAGACACCACGTCCAATCTCCGGCTCTCCCCTCCTTGCCACATTCTCTCTCTACCCTATATAATAAGCTCCTGTAATTCCTTAATAAAGTGAGTTCCTGGTTCGACAGACTCCCGGCTGGGTCTGGTACTCTTGGGATGAGGGGGCCCAGCCGCGCGCTCACCTTTCTTCTCCTCTGGCCCTTGTGTGGTGGTAAGACCCCCACATTTTTCTGAAGCCAAATATGAGTGGCCAAAGCCCAGAAGCATGACATGTAGTATTTACAATTACAGAATAGAAAATTATAAATCAAAGTACAATTTGAAAGCATTGGTGGAAACATCAGAGAGATATTCAACCTGAAGCAGAGAAATCTGTTATAAGCCTCAGATGTTACCTCAGGATATTCTTAGCTCTTGGGTTGATGTGAAGCTAGCAGTTTTGCTTTTACATCTTAAGGTTACTTAGTAGGAATGTTACGTATCAAAATTTCCCACAGGATGCTGTTAGATATCGAGGACAATAGATGAAAATAGATGAAAAAGGGCCAAGATAGCCACTAATAATCCAGGTATGCAAAATATCCCAGTCTCTCCACAAGTTCTTTGGAATACAATTAGCTAATAAATATTCTCATTGTGAGTGAGGCTATTTTCAGGAAACTTCAGTTATCAGTTTCCCCATGGGCCAACATTACATCATGTACATGTGGGGGCTGAACTTTTATGTCCCTTGTCACTAGGGAAGCTCAAGAAACCTAAATCTAGAATATATATATATATATATATATATATATATATATATATACACACTATCAAAGGTTATCAGTAAGACAAATTATGTTGCCACCAATTTATGTTTAGTTAAAAAGAATTACGGTATGATCAAGCACAGAAGCTTGCACACAAATATTCATAGCAACACTAGTCATTAGAGTAAAAAGGTAGAAAGATTCTCAAAGATCCATTCATTACCTGATGAACAATGAACTATAATTCATAAAAAAATGTAGCCCTGACAAACACTACCTGAATGACTCTTGAACACATGCTATATGAAAAGGCTACATACATAATACCATTTACATAATATAACCTGCACAAACATTTTTCAGGCCAGTGAAACCCTATCATCACTTGTATGCTTAAAAACATGTGTCAAATTCTGAAATAAAAAAAAGGGCTTAAGTTTTGACTCTGCCTCCCTCACTGCAAAAATTGTAGACAAGTGTCAAACATCAGGCATAAAGCCCATGCTTTGTTCACATGTCCTGAGTTTTTAACTAAGATGCTTTTCCTGTTCTGAGGATTTCATGAATGGAGTATTAATTTTGATCCTTCTTTCAGTATTTATTGTGGTTTGGATTTAGAATGTCCCCACATCACAGGTACATGAATGTTGTAGATTGTCTATGGGAGATTGGGGCCTAGTCTGGAGGGGTGGGTTATTGGTGTGTAAACTGGATTATCAGCATGTAGTGAGAGTTTACCACAACTTCCACACCTGGATCCCAGTAGGGGCTGATTACCGGGAGGAGACCTGGAAGGATATATTGCTGCCGGCCGCCCTTGAATGGACTGTGACCTTCTGAAACTGTGAGCTAAAATAAACTTTTCCTCTTCTAAACTGGTGGGTGTCAGGTATTGAGTCCTGGCAATGAACAAGTAACGAAGACAGTATTTTTCTTTGTGGGTGAAGTATGTTTCTTGCAGGCAACTTGAGGGTTTTTTTGGTCTAAACTGACACGTGATTTGGCGAGACCATTAACATTTTGAGTTATTCTTTTATATTTACTGAATCTTTTCATTGCCTTATTTCTTTAGTGGTGATTCTTTGTTTTCTCCTTTTGAAAGACTATTCTCCCCTTTTGATGTTTCCTTTCATCTGAGTTCACTGTTACTGCTAGTCTCTCTTTCTTCAAAATTGCTTTTAGTATTTTTTTACAATGCTTTTCTAGTGGTCATAAATTTCTTTCAGGTTTGTCAAAAAAAACTTTTACTTCTTCAATTTTGAAAGATAATTTTAAGGAATACAACAGCTTAGGTTGATGCTTGCTTTCTTCTGGAGCTTGAAAGATTTTACTCCAAGATCTCTGAGCCTTTAAGGCTCATGTTGAGAAATCCACAGTTAATCTGATAGGTCTGGCTTTGTCTTACTTTCTGACTGCTGTGACAGAATACCTGACATGCACAACTTAAGAGAGGAAAGTTTTATTTTAGCTCACAGTTTCATAAGGTCTCATTGTCTACTGATGGGGTAGCTGCACTGGTAAAGGCACATGGCAGAGGTTAGAGAGCTGCTTAAGGCACTGCAGACAAACCAACTCCAGGATCCTTAGTCAATGCTAGAGCTTTCTCCAGAAGATGTAAGTTTCTTCTTCCTTTCTTTACTTAGTTCAAGATTCCAGTTGTGCCCCAAGCCCCTCTCTTCTTGGCTCACGAATCAGTGACAAACACCTGAAAGCTCTCTCCTGAGCACCTGCCAATCTTAACCAATTAACACAATTCTTTCAGGTCAAACTCCAAGCATCAGACCCTTTCAGTCAGGCCCAACCTTCAGAGTTCCATAGTTATCCCGCTACATCTAAATAATGAGGCTTTTGGGAGACACTTCAGATCAAATCATAGAAGTAGGTTGCTGTTTTCTCTTTAAGCTTTTCGTGTTTTCTCTTACATGCTGAATTTCTGGGATTTTGATTAAGATGTAAAAGGCAGAGTACCATTTGGTGTTTTATATGCCTCTGCACCTAAATATTAATTTTTCCTAGCAATTATGTTAGAGTACATACTCATAAACGTCTTTTCATTCCAGCTCCCTTTGGATTAGAAATTTTTTTAGACATTCCTATAAAAAAGGCCACTTTTATCATTCCTTGAATGTGTGTAGTGGCTCATGCTTGTAATACTTGTACTCTAGCAGCTGAGGTAGAAGGATGACAAGTTTGACCCCAGCCTGGGCAATAAGTACCATTAGTTCTTATGTCTCAAAATAAAAAAAAAAAAAAAAAAAAAAAG
>PVKB01006395.1:0-46565 GCA_004027205.1 Ctenodactylus gundi | reverse complement strand
AAGCTTCAAAAGTAAATATTTTTCACATTCCTGTTGAAAAAAATAGCAGCTTAAAATAAGTGACTCACTCAAGATAAATCCTATGGCTCAAGTGAATTCTGTAGGTATTACTTATGCTCAGCAAGCTGAATGTGTGTTCAATGGCAATTTACATATTACCTGGAAAAAAAATCTATTTCTCTACCCATTATTTGCTTCAGCCATGTAACAAGCCTTCTCTTCTGCAAAAAGACCATACTGTGTGGCACAGTAGCACATTTCTGTAACCTGTTTCTCTCAAAAGATTTCAAGTCTGAGGCCAGCCTGGGCTACTCAGTGAGACCTTGTCTTACCATAAAACAGTTTAGCCAGGTCTAGTAATACAGACTTGCAACCCTAGCACTCTGGGAGGCTAAGGCAGGATCTTAATTTCCAACCCAGCCCAGGCAATTGAGAGCATATAAAATAGTCATTTTTCTCGGGGGTTAAACACTGGATGTTTAACATTAACCTCAAAAAAACCCTCAAGTTTTTTCTTGTTATCACAATGATTATCGAGAAATTTATTAGGCAACCTACTTTAAAACAGCTCTCCAGTACCAGGAAAACAACACACACACGAGTCCTCTTCATTGTATGTGTACTAATTTCATGCAGTGTCTCTGAGAGTTGTGATGATATTAGAACTGAAAAGAATTCTAGAGACCATCCTAACCCTTTATTTTACCCGTGAGAAAAACTAAAACCTGCAGAAGCAAAATGGTTAGCATAAATCGATGCAATGTCAATGGCAGCAGAAACATGGACCTCTTCAATTCTTAAGTGCTTCTTCCGTTGACCAAAAGCTCTTTCAAGGCTCCCTTCAAAATATAGCACATCCTCCTAATTTATCTTCCTGAAAGGGATTCACCAACAACTCTTAATTAAAGGGAACTGAATTTCAATCTAAAGTAAGTCTTCCTAGATATCTACTATTTGTGTATGTACTACAAACAAAATAAGACCATTATTCTACATAATCAAAATGCAACCATCAAATGCATTAATGATGACACACGGCAACAATCTAAGCCTTAAATGCCTATCTAGTTTCACCAACTGTGACAGTTAATAATAGAATCACATATATCTCTTTAACTCCAGTGTGGGAACAATTCCTCAGCCTTTCCTTTCTTTTTTTTTTTTTTTTTTTTTTTTTTTTAAATGAGAGAGGCTCCAGACTATTTCTGAACTCACTAAATAGAGCCCAGGTCCTCAGCTTCTTCTTAAACTGCTTTGTTTTTTTGTTTGTTTGTTTTTGTTTTTTTTTGGGGGGGGGGTTTTCCCTTGTTTTGTTTTTTTGTTTTTGAGACAGGGTCTTGCTCTGCAGCCCAGGCTGGTCCAGAACTAACTATGGAGCCCCAGGCTGGCCTTGGACTTACTGCAATCCTCCTGTCTGAGCCTCTGGGGTGGCAGGACTATATGTGTGCACCATCACACCCGGCTTATGTGGTGCTGGGGAACTCAACTCTGGTGATTGACACAGCATTTGCTAGGCACGCACTTTAACTGCTGGGCCATTCTCCAGCCCCCTTACACTGCTTTGTTTTCGAAGATTATATTTTTTAAAGTATCACTACATTAGGATTTGTCCAACACTGTGCCATGATTTGATTTAGATTATGCATCAAATTCCTGTTTGTCTCTATTCACAAGAAAATGTGGAGGATGCTTAAACTGTATCAAAATCAAATGGAAGGAGATTTATTCTATTTCATTTTATTATTATTATTTTTGAGACCAGGTGTTGCTCTGTAAGAGAGGCTGATCCTGAAATCACTATTGCCCAGGTTAGCCGAAACTCACAGTAATTCCCCTGCCTCAGTCTCCCAAGTGCTAGAATTATTGGCCTACTGCCACCATACCTGACTCACTCTATCGTTCACTCATTCATTCATTTTTGAGACAGGATCTCACTCTGCAGTCCAGGCTAGTTCTGAATTCACTATGTAGTCCAGGTTGGCTTAGAATCCATAGCAATCCTTCTGCCTCAGCTTCCTGAGTGCTGGGATGACAGGTGTGTGCCACATCCAGCTACTATGTGATGCTGCAGGAATGAATTTGGGGCCTAGCGCTTCCTAGGCAAGAACTCTAATCACTACACTATGTCCCAACTTCCTTGGTTATTTTTTTTGTGGTGCTGGGAATCAAATCCTGTTCCTTAAGTATGGTAGGCAAGCACTCTAACTACTGAGCTATGCTCCTACCCCTAAAAGGAGATTTTTAAAAGTGTACAAAAGACTAGATAATTCAAAGAAGATATACAAATGGTTAATAAACACATCAAAAAAGTTCATCATGAATTAAAGGACACAACCAAAAAGGTTGGCAAACACAAGTGTCAACTATGGATGTAGAAAAACTAGACCTCCTTCATACATTCTGACAGAAAGGTAAAATGGTACAGCTACTCTGGAAAATAATCTAGTGGTTTCTTAAAAAGTTAAAGCCAAACAAAAGTGCTCCAGATTGAGGAAGTCCAAAGAGGATAACTAAATGGAGCATGAGATTGTTAAATGGGTGTGAAGAATAGACAACTGCTATAAGTCAATGTTACATTATGGCTCTATGTTTATGTTGGAGAATGTCCTTGTTTAGTTAGATATGAAAGAGTGCAGGCAAAATAGGGCATTTTATCATCAATTTGTTCTCACATGGTCCAGAGATAAAACTTTTTACTGTTCTTAGAACATTTCTATATATTTAAGAAAAAAATTTATAGTATTAAAAATGTTTCAAACTAAAAAAACTTCTTTCTGCTTTATAGCTTTATGCCTTTTATTTATCTCTGCAGCTCTTACCAGTAAAACCTTTAATACAAAGGATAGGGTGCCTTCTCCACTTACAAAGGAGCTTATCCTAAAATCAGAGAATAGTTTTTGCTTGCTACTCTAGCCTCAGTCCGCAACATAGTTACCAGCAAAACAGTACTCCTGTAAGTTGTTGAATGAATTAATGTGTAGTCTTATTATGGTTTAAACTTAATTCACTCTCTTCCCTAATAAAACCATATTGCTATGGTTTGGATCTTGAGTGTCCCACCACAGCCTCATGTATTTGGAACTGTGTTTTACTGGGAGGCAGAGCGTGACTGAAGGGGGTGATGTTTTTGAGGTCTTGACATGGAGTGACTGTTAACTTGTTGAGATTGGGGGTGCTCAGGGCAGAGTTCAGGTGTGTGTTGTTAACCTGTGGGCCAGGAAATGAGGAGGGGACCCACCCTGGGTGGGGGTGCAAGTAGCAGCTTGAAGCAACTTAAGGAAAAAGAAACATTATTATAGCCTTTTCCTGGGAAAAAGTGCCCAAACACTTCACCTAGGTCTGCACATTTCACTTTAGTCTTGCTTCACTTGGCTTCTGTGGGCAATGGGTGAGCAGCTCTCCAGCCTCTGCCATGTATTTTGCCACTGCCGTTGCCAGCTGCCCCTAGACTGAACCTGTGTGAAACCTACTGACACCGTGAGCTAAATAAATCTTTCCTCCTTTAAACTGTGGATGTTGGTTATTTTGTCATAGCAATGAATAAGCAACCAAGACACATACCCACATCCCTATCCTATAACCCAGAGCTATTCTTAGGTGTGTACATACTTTAAATGAATATTCATAACAGCACTGTCTATAATAATTGAAAACATTCTGAATAGGCCTCATCTATATATTCAATTAAATTAATTACTGTTTGATGACTAAAAGCAACAATAAATGATCTGGACAAAAAAAATAGGTAACTTGCAAAAACATTTTTAAGTGGAAAAAACCCAACAGATTAAAAACTAACATCTGTATCTTGCATGATTTTACTTTCATTAAAATTCTAGAACATGCAAAACAGAAAATAGAATGAGCTTGGGATAGTGATGTTCTAAAACAATACTGTGGTGATGGTTGCACAACTCCAAATTTATTACCAACAATATCACAATAAACACTTTTTACGGTATTAGGTGTTTTAAAAGAAAAGGTATGATGGCTATAGATAACTCCTTTTGCTTGTTTGGCCATTTAAAAAAAATCAGCACAAATGAGTGAATTACGTTTTATCTTACAAAGGAGATACGATCAGTTGAGATTATAGTCAAAAGCCACCTGTTCAATGTAGCTAGGCCAGGGAGGAGTGCCGAAACAATTAAAAGGAGGCCATGAGAAGGTCAGAAATCCTTTAGACATATTGGAAGTGGGGGAAAACAGCAGCCGATTGAGTGCAGCCTTGAGCTGCCGGCATCCATAGACAGAGGAAAAGTGTGGAGACAAGACCCTCAGATAGATGTTAAGTGCAAATCCAGGAGAGGCAGGAATTGACAGCAACTGGTGCCCCAGGCTCCAAAAACGAGCCTGTGAGTAGTGCATACTACAAATGTACTGCAAGCTTCCCTTAGAAAGGCCTCCTAGAGCCTAGATTAGAAGCAGCACTCCCAGCTGTTAACTGGCAATGATGTAAGAGGGAGCCATTTTTTAAAAAAAACCCACGTCCAAACCAATTAGAGTAAAAGAAAGCTCAGGAGTGTGCATCAGGGTTTTGGGATTAATCTTAAAAAGTGCCTAAGAAAAAACTGCCATAAGAGACAGTTGTGCAGAGAAGAGAAAGGCTGTGGAACTCCTGAACAACTGGAGCATAGTGGGAGCACCTTGGAGAGTGGAGAGCCCTGCTCTTACGAGGGGAAAGCCAGGACAAGCAGTAGAACTTTATTGAGGGAGCTGGATGTGGTCACGATACCTCAGAGGTTATCAGACTGTTTGGTCCTCCCTCACTGCCTACTCCCAGCATTGAACTTGGAAGAATTTAGGCTCCTCCCATATACCCTCATACTCATTCAAAGAAACCTCTCAGCTAGCCCTTTCAAGTGAAGTCCCTCAACAACAGAAACCTGGGAAGACGACAAGGCAATAAGACAACCACAGAGATGCCTCAGACCCTAGAAACTAATGTCATGGGCCCTGAAATAGTGGAACTCATGCAGAAGGAAGCCAAAAAGCAAATAAGAGACTTGAACAACAAGTTCAAACAAGATATTCTCAAAGAAATGCAAACACTGATCAGTGAGTTTAAAGAGAAACTTACTAAACTAATAGTAGTCCTAATGGAGACAAAGCTTACTGAGCATACAGAAGCCACAAAAAAAAAAAATGACAAGGAAATTTAACAAGGAAAAACAAGGAAATGCAAGATATGAAGGCATATTTTAATAGAGAAGCAGAAATACTGAAAGGAAGTCTAGCTGAAATTCAGGATATGAAAAACTCATCTGAAAGCAAAAGCTGACTTGAATATTGTGAGGACAGAATTTCAGACCTTGAATACAAGGCTGAGGAATAATTAGGCACGTCTCCAAAGTTAGAAATAAGCAAAGTAGCTGGATACAACAGCTGATGGATGATTCCAAAAAGAACCAACCTCAGAATTATGCGTGTGGGAGAAAGAGCAGAAGACAGCACCAAAGGTATAAAGTATTCACTGAAATAGTGCAAGAAAATTTCCTGAGTGTAGAAAAAGAAATTATTTTCCAGATACAAAGAGCTTACAGAACACCAAAAAACCTCTATCAGCAACAAGACTCACCATGAGTTATCATAATCAAAACTTCAGGAATACAACATAAATAGAAAATACTAGAAACCACAAGAGAAAAATAGGCATTATTCTACCAAAGCGAATCCATTTGAATCACTGCAGATTTCTCATTGCAACCTTTGAAGGCTAGGAGACCCTGGAGCAAAATATTACAAGCTTTAAAAGACAGAAGTGTCAACACAAGCTGTTGCTTCCAACAAAATTATCCCTGAAAATTGGAGAAATAAAAAATTTTCATGACCAAGAATCCCTAAAGAAATTTGCAACCACTAGCCCAGCATTACAGAAAATACTTGAAGGAATCTTTGAGAGAGACCAAAAGAAGAAAAGAACACCAAAGAACATGGAAGAAAGAAAACATCTAAAGAGAAAGTATAACAAAAAATAGACTGGTATTGAATCATTTGATTGGTATATGTCTAAAACAGTACCTACTGTTTTATAAAATCTGTGGTTTTATATTATTTTGTATATTAGTTTGTAAGGCATAATAATTATATTCAACATGAGGAATTGGTATAAAATCTTCTAAAAATATGTATATGAATTTATGGATAGGCAAATAAAAATTATAACCAAATCTGGCAAAATGTTAATTAGTGAAATGTGAGTAAATAATCTACAAAAGCTAAAAAATTCTGAAATAACTAAGTATGCCATTGTATCTGCTGCTTTAAGTATAATATACTTATGTGATATAGATTTAAATTTATTTTCTGCAGCAATCTGATAGACACTTAAGTTTATTGTACCAATTCACTTATTCAGTCTTTGATATAAGTTTATCCTAAAAAAAACTGAATTGATGTAATGATAACCTGAATGTCTTGAAAGTACAAACATGTACTACTCAGCTAAGGAATTTGAAATTTAACTTCTTTTTCTTTCTTATATTTTCTAACCTTCTGAATTACACTGTTATTTTTCTTTTCTCATGTGGACTGGTGGGTGAGGCCATGCGGAAGAATCTCAATAAAGATAAAGTAAGATATAGAAATAAAGAGCTTTTGGTAAACATCCCAATAAAGGACTCTGCTAGATTCAGAGAAGAAGCAAGATTTGGTCACTGCAGCCCATTCTAGGGGTGAAAAGCTGAACTAAAAATTGTGATTTGAGTGGTGAAGTGGGTCAGATGCAGATTAAATATGTTTAATATTGCATGGTTTCTCTGATTTGGGAAACCCAGAATGCAGGCATTCTATAGAACCAAATGGGTGTGATAGTGGGAGTTAGGGGGGATGGGGAGGGTGTTGGAGTGCCAAACATGGGAAGGGATTGTAAAACTTATGTGCTATATAAGTGCACAAAATACTAAAGTTCACTGTAAACATTACATATCACATATATATTAATAAAAATTGTGGGAAAAGATAAAATAAAACAAATACTCTATTTAACAAGGCCCAGGGGCTGGGAGCAGGGAGCACAGCTCAGTGGTTAGGCCCTGGGTTCCATGTCCCAGCACTACATAAGCCAAGTGTGATGGCATGAGCCCATAATCCCAGCACTTGGAAAACTGAGGCAGCAAGACTGCCCTGACTTCGAGGATATCCTGGATATCCTGGATATCCGTGTCTTACTTTCTAGTCACTGTGACTCAATACTTGACATCTACCTGACATCACAACTTAGGGAGGAAAGATTTACTGTAGCTGACAGTTTCAAAAGGTTACAGTCCATTCATGGGTAAGCTGCTGGAAAATGGTGGCATCACATAGCACAGTCACAGCTAGAGCTGGAGCTGCCTGGAGGTAGTGATCCTCACAGCATGGTAGAACAGAGACTAGGAGGAAGGGCAGAACCAGCATACACCCTACCAGGTCAAGCACCAAGTATCTGCCCCTTCCAGCCAGGCCCAAACTCCCAACACTACACAGTACCCATGGGAACATGAGGGGATACTCCAGATCCACCACATGCAGTGAGTTTACCAGCTACAGAGTGAGACCTTATCTAAAAAATAAAACCAGTAAAACAAAACAAAAAAGAGGCTAAGGGCATAGCTCAGTGATTGGAGTGCTTGCCCAGGAAGCCCAAGTTCCCAAATTTGATCCCTCAGCACTACATACTAGTTGGACACACGGTTGCATACCTGTAATCCCAGCACTTGAGAGCCTAAGGCAGGGGAAATGCCCAAAGTTCTTAGTCAGCCTGGGCTACATAGTGAGTTCAGGACTAGCCTGAACCACAGAGCAAGACCCTGTCTCAAAGGAAAAAAAAATAAAGGCCCATATTGCACAACATAGGACCCTGTAATTGGTAGCAGTTGCAGTCTTCATAGTGTCTTAAAGAGCCTGGCCCATTCAGACTCACATTCATCCTCAGCACCTAGGCTTGCAAATGCAAATTTATCAAGGACAGTAATTAAAGCCACGTGCAAATCTAAGTGACAAAGTCTGAACCAAGGTAAAATATCCTGAATGAGTTAAAAACTTGTAACTTTCTTCATTAAGATGCCCCACTGTGTGGTTTTGGGATTTTTGTTGTTTTCTTTTTTTTGATCAGTCACTTTTTCATTTCTTAAAATAGAATATGATTCTTAAGTGAGCAGACAATCACGGCTTCAAATCCTAACAATCTAAGTGGACTTATGTAAGGAAAAAACCAAACATGAACTGGTCAGTGTAGCTTATGTCCTTTATGACAACAGAAAGAATAACCTGCTTAAAAAACAGGTTTGTGCATAAACCACCTTTTAAAGTTTCTAGCCGTTCAAATGCAAATAAAACACCAGGGAGTTATTTAAAACTGTTAGGAAAGGTAAGATGGGTGGGTAAAATAGTAGGAAAATTTAATGGGGAAATTGACATCAGCTATAGACTACAACAGCTACTGACCAGCAGCTCCTTTGTTCTTATCGGTCCCTAGTTCAACTTTTAGTGGACAAAAAATTGGCAGGTTTTGTCCACACAAAGGGACAAAGAGAGGGCAGGCCAAGAGACTTGAATTGTCTGCCATTGTCTTTTATCACCACTTAACCAACTGGTACCCTACATGCTACATAAATCACGGACCTGGATGACATCAGTAATCCCAAGGCTTACCTGGAGATAAGAAAAAGCTGAAAGTTCATAAAAGGAAGTTCCCTAGGTAGGCAAATGAACTTCCCTGGTCAGGGACCCCCTCCCAAACCCAACCTTATAGCCGCTGTAGTGATGGGTTTTTGTCTCTTGATTTTTTATAACAGACCCAGCTTTACTCTATAAATATCAACAATGTGTGGTAACTTCCCAGCTTTGACCCGGCTCCAACCCATTTCCATATTCTGATGAAAAAAAACCCAACAGAACAACACGTATGTGAATCTCACGCAAAGACACAACAAAATTAAACTCTGAAAAAAATGTTTCAAACCTGTCTGTGGCAAGTGCTATAAAAGTCAAAATTCACTAGCAGGAACACAGAGCAAATACCTTGACCAACCCTTTCTACTCTTCTTTAAACCACTTCTACCTAAACAGGTAACCAGATCAAGGGTCCTCAAGCCCCAGGCCACAGACCAATAACGGGGGCTGTGATCTTGGAAGGACCAGGACCAAGGGCAAGCAGAACATTCTAATACCATTGCTGACCTGACAGGAGTCTCACTCCCCACTCCCCTTCTACTGATACATGCCATTTCAAAGCCATCCTCCAATAACCTACTACATAACAAGGACTCCGCCTGCACTGGTTCTTGGGAGAATGGTCTTCAACTAAACCTGTCAATGGTGTCAAAAAGTTGGGAACCAGGCTGGAGGAATGGCACAGCGGTTAAAGCACTTGTACAGCAAGCACTAAGCCAAATACTAAGTACCCGAGTTCAATGATTCCCCACAGCACCACATAAGCTGAGTGTGGTGGCACACACCTGTAACCCCAGCAACTCAGGAGGCTGAAGCAGGAGGAATGCCTTAGTCCAAGGCCACCCTGGGCTCTATAGTGAGTTCAGGACCAGCCTCGGCTACAGAGTAAGAGCCTGTCTCAAAAAAAGGGGGGGTTAGGACCACTACCATAAACTGTAATTTTAGGCTCCCCTAAGGCTTGATGTGTTTGTTCACTGTTATCTCCACAGCACTAAACAATAATCAGTAACTGGGAAGTCCAGGTGGAGTTACTCTGTCCAGAATGGTATTATAAGTGTCTTTACTTCCTTTAAAAGCACACACCATGTTTCACAGTAATTTATTTCCTTATCAATCTGTCTTCAACACAATGGCAACATTCTTGAGAAAGACGGCCCAATTCTGGCAAGAAAAATGCCCTCTGACTGTAACCAAAGAATAGGTGTGTGAGTTGCCTAAGATCACACAACCAAAGTTTGATACACATTTTTCTTATTCCAAGTCTAGTATCTTTACTTCTGCACATGCTGCTTTATATTCAGTAGCATATTCACAGAGACTGCAGTACGGAAGATCCAGGTCTTTTCAGAACTATTTATTTCAAGATGGTAACAAATGAGATAATTATCAAGTATTCAGTGCTCAGCCCTTCACCAACACTCCCTTATTAGCTCCTTACAATACTATGAGATCTTTGTGATGATACTCCATTTTTACAGATGAAGGAAAAGGCTAGAGTTGGGGGTAATTTGCCACATTTACAAGGGGAAACTACGTGTAAGTGGGCAAAAAGCCATGCTATTTCCCACTTATGCTATACAGGCAACAGAAAGTAAAATCATGAGGCAAGGGGTATGGTAAGGGATCAGAAATGCTGGCCTCAGATAATCTAGTCAAGAAGTCATTCAGTAGACCCTTAAGTGTTTATTAGGCTGCATAACACAGCCTAATGCTTGAGAAACTGGTTCCAAGGCATGCTTAGGACACCGAAAACCATGGATGCTCTCATCCCTTATACAATATGGCACAGTAATTACATACAACCTTACATATCTTCCTATACACTTTAAATCACTTCCAGATTACTTACAATCCTAATACCATGTAAATACTTTGTTAGCAGGTGCTCTACTGCACTGTTTAGAAAATGTACATACTCAATGTAGATACCAGTTTTTTCTTTCATATTCTTTGACTTGCTAGTGGTTGAATCTGTGGATGACACACAACCTGTGGATTCAGAATCAGCTGTATACGTGTTTTACATATAAACATTCACCAAATAGTAAATACATTTTACTTTAAAGATGCCACCCCATAAAGCTACAGACAGAAAAGGCAGAAAAGTCCTAAAAGTAAACCCATGCCCTTCTCCTGCCTCAAAGACTTCTCTTCCCTCTCTTTTTCTTCTTTTCTCACAGGCTCCAACAGTGAACAGTTTGAGTCTGCAGAAAAGCAGGGTAAACTGCACTTTTAACCTGGCAAGCAACAAAATATCTTTTGATCACCTCCATCTATTTTTTCTTTTCTTTTTTTGAGACAGGGTCTCACTATGTAATCCAGGCTGATCCTCAACTCACAACAATCTTCCTGCCTCAGCCTCCCAAGTGCTAGGATTATGGGTGTGCACCACCACACTGAGCTAATTTTTATGTGGCACTGGGGGATCCAACCCAGGACCTTGTGCATGCTAGGCAAGCTCTCTAGACTTGTGCTATACCACACAGCCCCCACCTCCACTATTAAACAACCCTATCATGGTCCTCAGGTGAGAAGTGGATATTCTCCCAGAATCCCTTTCCCCTCAAAGTCACATTCAGATTGCCATATGTACAATAATAACCTTTACAACATATTGCTTATTTTGTTAATATTTTTATAAAACCTAGTAAGTTATTTCCTTTAAAAAAAGTCATGCAGAGTATGTATTCTTAGTCTGGCTGTCAAGTGAGGTCAGCTATCTTTTGTCAAGAGCATAGGGAAGTAGTGAAAAAGAAAAAGGAAGGCAAAACAGCTCTGTAGACATTCAAGGTGCAAGATTTTATAACTCTAAATAGGGACATAGTTTCAGGCTCTAACCATACTTGAAGGTCTAACTGTACTTCCTATCTTGTAATACCACAAGAAGGGCCTGGATCTTAACAATAAATTCCTCATTTTATATAATTAATTCTCTTCAAAGTCTTGCATAAAATTCTTCAGCACCATACCATACCTTCACTCAGTCAGTGCCATGTCATTCTCTAGGTTTCGGCTTAAACATCCCTTCCTCCAGGAAATCCAGGAAATCCTCCCTGACTAGTCAAAATATGTTGGTTTCACTTTTTATTACCCTGATAGCACCGAACAACTGTTCTCAGTGAATGTTATTACTTTCTCATTGGACTATGAACACCAAAGTGTAATTTTCATTCATCACTGTTCCTACCATCTAGCACATAAGTTGGGTACATGTTTAACAATATTTAGTAAATGACTGAAAGTCAAGAAACTAGATGGTAAGCAGGAAGGATGAGAAGAAGTCAACACAACTTTCCTAATAGCAAACTGCTTTCACACCGCCCGTCCGTCCCCCCCCCCCCACACCCCACCCCCCCCAAGACATTTTTGTACCCTTTTCCAGGCTCCTCTTGGGCCAGGTCTACTGTAACAACTACTTTATACTTTACTATTAGTGTGTGCAGAAACCAAGTTGGTGGAAGCATGTTTCTAGGTAGTTTGGTATAAGGAGGAAACCTATAGTTGTTTAAGGGGAAAAATAAACCACAGGCTTTGGGGCCAAATTTCGGTTCAAACATCAGTTTTATGTTGGTTTGTAAACTCTAGACATTACCGAGGATCTGGTTTTCTGATCTGTACAGTGAAAAAAAATACTTCCAAGTGAGGATGAGAACGAATGTGAAACTACCTAAAGCAAGACAGATTTACAACTAATGCCAGTTGGCTGGTCATGGCATATCCCATAGATACGCGCCTATATCTATACTCTTTTCCTCTGGTCATGGGCTCCAAATCCAGGCTCTGAGGCTGAGAGTCCAAATGGGACCTTGGAGAGTATCCTGTTGATTTCCTAAGGCTTTTAGTTAACTGAATCCCTTTCCCAAAGGAATTATCTTGTGGATGCTAGTAAATTTGAATATATATGTGAAGGTGAAAGATGAATAAAACAAAGGAAAGAAAAAGGAAGAGGGAAAAAGGAGTATTTCAAGAAGGGGTGAGATCATGCTACACATGAGATTTCCTCATCTGGGATAAGAGGAGTGAAATTCCTCCTTCTGATTATCACTAGTAAGTAGAAAGAGATACAAGTAGGCATAGTAGGCACAAAATGTCTAAGAGAAACTGGGGGAACTAACAAAGTTCAAATGGCGGGTAAATACATGAAAAGATGTTCAACATCCTGAGCCTTTTGAGAAATGCAAATCAAAACATCACTAAGATACCATCTAACTCCAGAGAGATTGGTATATACCAAGAATTTGAACAGCAATCAATACTGGCAAGGATGTGGGGAAAAAAGAACCTTCTTACACTGCTGGTGGGAATGTAAACTGGTAAAACCACTATGAAAAGCACTATGGAAGTTTCTCAAAAGTCTGGAAATAAATATTTACTCTAACCCAGTGACACCTCTTGTGGGAATTTTCCAAAAGAGTTAAAAGCATCATATAACACAGATACATGTACACCCATGTTCACAGCAGCACAATTAACAATAGGTAAAATGTGGAAGATACCAAATTACATCAACAGATCAATGGAAACATAAAGTCTGTTATGTCCTAGAAAGGTTTGAGGCTTTTTATAAATGGATGCAATTTGAGACCATCATGCTTATTGGAGTTAGATGCTGCTATGGACGGGATATCGAGTTGTCCCTCAAAAGCCTCATGTATTTGGAACTGTTATTGGGAGGCAGAGCTTTGCTGGAAAGGGCACATGTTTGGGGTTTAACCTGGAGGGACTGTATCAATCTGTTGAGACTGGGAAGCCCAGGGGAGAGTTTTCAGGTATTTTGTTACTGACTTGTGGACCAGGAAATGAGGGAAGAGCATCCACCTTGTTGGAGTGCCGACCCCTCCCCCTCAAGCAAGTGGCAACTCTGCACAAAATAAAGGAAGAAACTGTTGCAGCTTCTTCCTGGGAAAGTTGGTGGTCTTTCTTTGCTCCCCCTTCATCTCTACAATGGCAATCCCATGGAGAATATCTACAACAGAAATCCAATAAGCACCTCTCCAGCCTCTGTCTCTGACATGTACCTCCACCACTGCCCTCTGCCTCAGGATCAGACTGTATGAAATCTTCTGAAACTGTAAGCTAAATAAATCTTTCCTCCCTTAATTGTGGTTATTTTGTCAGAGCAATAAATAACTAAGACAGATGCATAAAGTTAAATATCAAATGGTTTCTCTAATATGAGAAGCCAATTATAGTTATTTCATGGAACCAAATGAGGGGATGGTGGGAACTAGTGGGGAGTGGAAGGGTATTGGAGGGCTAAATTGGGAGAGGGGATAATTCTGTAATTTTGAAGAGATATATGTCCACAAAATACTCAAGTTCAATGTAAACATTATATACCGCACATATACTTATCAATAAAGGGGGGGGAGGGGAGAGATGAACATTGCTCTTCAGGATGTGGCATGGCCCACACTAGCTGTCTCAACTCCATTCTTCTTTCTGTCTGTCTTTGTCAGACAGGTGTCTGTCTTTCCTTTGTCTTTCTTTCATTCATTCTTTTCTGAGATAAGGTCTCACTCTGTAGTACAGGCTGGTCCTGAACTTCCTATGTAATCTAGACTGGCCTCGAACTCACAGAAATCATCCTGCTTTAGCCTTCCAAGTTGTGAAATTACTGGTGTGTGCCACCAGGCCCAGCTCATGTGGTGCTGCAGACTGGAACACAGAGTCTTGCGTTTGCTAGGCAAGGACTCTAACTGCTTGCTAAGCTATTACCTTCCCCCTACCTCCTAAAGTTTCTTATACTCCAGCCATCTTATATAATTTTTGGTGCTTTCATATTTGTGCCTTTGCATGGTATTTCCCTGTATATAGGAAGCACTTCTCAAAGTAGACTCCAACTGATATCAACATCAGGTTCAAAAATCCGCAAGGTCATATAAAGACAGAACTGAATCACTCAAACCTTATTTTTCTCCCAGCACTCACTTCACAGAAACAGAAGTGGTAATAGTGTCTGTATTATGGCCCCACTACATCTCATAATTTGGACTAAGTTACTAATGTTCATGGGCTACTTGAATCTTGGCACATGAAGTACTCAAAAATCATTTTCTGAGTAAATGACCTTGTGTTAACAGCTCAAAAGAAAATTAAGCCAAGTGTGACAACATACACCTGTAATCTTAGCATAGTGGGAAGCTGAGGCTGAAAGATCACAAGTTCTAGCCTAGTCTGGGTAAATTAGTAACACTGGGCCAAATACAAAAAAAAAAAAAAAAAAAATGGGCTATGGATTTAGCTCAGTACAAGGGCTCTGGGTTCAATCCCAGCATCACAAAAATTAATAAAATAAAAAGATTAGAGTGATTCAAGGAAAAGTAGAGAACATACTTTCTGTTATTGAAATCATCTATTTTCTCCATTTCCTCACCCTTTTCAGTGCTGAAAATGAAACTCAGGATCTTGTGGACACTGGGCAAGTGCTCTACCACCGAACTTCACCCCCAGCCCCAACTCTCATCTTTTGAGTATCACTTAGGAGCCAGACTGAAGAGGTTACTCCATCAAATTATCTCTTAACTGTGTGTCCCTGCATAAGTTAACTAAACTCTAAAAGTTTCTTCATTAAGTAAAAAGGAGTAACCACTTTTGCAGTGTGGCTACGAGGATTAAGCTTACTGTATATTTAAAAAAAAAACAAACACTGATAGCTGGGGGATCACAAGTATCATAAATTTAAGGCTAGCCTGGGCAGCCTAGTGAGACAGTTTCCAAAAAGCCCGCCCAAAACAAAAAACAGAAATGCAAAATAAATGGTACAAGAGAACTTGACTACTATAATCACAAAAACCTTAACAACTCAGAATATGATACCATAATAAATGTGGCCACAATAAAACACTAGTTGAAACTATCCTTTAAAAAAAAAAAAGCGCAGGGGAGGGCTCGAGGCACTTGCCTAGGAAGCAGGAGGCCAAGGGCTTGATCCCAGAGCACTACAAAATAGCTAGGCGTGGTAGCATACCATGGGCCTGTAATCTCCACACTTGGGAGACTAAAGCAAGAGAAATGCTGTGAATTCAAGACCTGCGTGGGTTACACAATGAGTTCAGGACCAGCCTGGAGTACACAGCAAGACCTCGATTCAAAAGAGTGAAAAGTCAACGAAGACTACAGCTTGTCATTAGCTTCATTCTATTTGTCCCTTACAGTAATTAATACCAAAGCTTTAATGACTAGAATCTCACTGGGCTCCTTTGATAGTGAATTCTTTATGTTCTAGTCTCTCTGACCACATTTCCTCTGTTATCTTCTGTAAGGGACCTTCTCATCTCATCCACCCATAAGGCTTCCATTAGCATCTCATTAGAGATGAACTCCTGACCTGACCAGAAACATTATTTCAAACTCATCCAATAGACACACACCTTAGTTAATAAAACAATAAACATATAGCTTCAATTTCTATGTAATTCCCATCATTCTTCATGATCCATCCTCTGGTTTCTCTTTCTTTACAGGCTTCTTAAAGTAACCATTTTCACAGGCTAACATTTTTGGTCCTTGTGTTATACTTCAGTGGCTCCTCATCTTTCTGGGATAACGAAAATCTTTGAAAATCTCCTACCTGGAGACTTTAGTTCTGCAGCTAAGAGTGGTTGTCTAACCCGAGCTAGGCCCAGGTTCAACTTAAAGGCACTTCATAAGCCTGGCGTGGTGGCACATGGCTGTAACTCAACCCTTGGAAGGCTGAATCAAGAAGACTGCTGCAACATGAGGCCAACTTGGGCACATACTGAGCTCAGGACCTGTCTGGACTATAGAGTGAGACCCTGCTTAAAGGGGAGTGGGAAAGAGGGGGGAAGAGAGAGAGAGAGGAAAATCTACTGAATACTATAGATTTTATACCCAAAAAATGAATAAACAAAATACAGATTTGCAATTTCATCTAAGTCCTCCAAGTAAGAATCTATGCTCTTCCACTCAACATTTTTTTTTCTCCATGAGACAGGATCTCCTTCTGTAGTCCAGGCTGGTCCTCTAAACTTACCAGGTAACTCAGGCTAGCCTGGAACCCACACATATTTCCTGCTTCAACTTCCCAGGTGCTTGGATTACAGGTGTCTCATCATGCCCAGTGTATGTGGTTCTTGCCTTCAGCAGGTGCTCTAATCGCTGTGCTATTTATCCAGCCCTCCACTCAATATTTTAACTATTGCTTGCTGCACACAAAATTTTATCTCCAGCTTCTGCTCTTACTAATTTGACAGACAAAATAACAGAAGTGACAACTTAAAATTTGAACATGTTTTCAGTATAGCCTGGATGCCTACAGGCATCACAAACCAAAGTCCGCAGTAAAACAATCTCTCCCTGATAAACCTGCTCTGCCCACAGTATTCCTTCTCTTGAAAAATGGCACCATACTCTCCCAGGCTACCAAGATACCCCAAGAATCATGTCTTGAAAGGAAAATTAAAGTCCACAAAATAACTACTTGTCAAATTTTATCTTAGAAATCTCTCTTAAATCCATATTCCACCAATTTTGGTGTCTTAACTTTAGTTTTTTTGTTCTCAGCTCTTCAATTTCTACTTCTACTTGCCACAATTAAGTCTTCCTACTACTCTTCCCACAGGAGCTCCTGTGACTGTTTCTGCCTACTTAGGCCCCTCCTTTCCATCTGCTATCTTACACTGACAATGGATTACTACTCCTCTAGATAGTTATGACAGCCTAACAGATTCGCTACTCATTTTTTAACATTCTCACCAGTGGTCTGTCTTCCCCCAAAGTTTCAAAACTAGCCATATAATTGCCTCTTTCAATATCATTAATGCCTTCCCAATGCACAAATATACAAACTCAGATTTGCTGTTAAGAGTCCTATTGTTTGTCACCTAAGCACTTTTCCAGGATTAGATTCTGCAGTTCAAGCTGTCACTTGCTCCTAATACCTGCCTATCAAAAGCACACCCACTCTTAAAGGCACAACTCAAGCAACATTCTTCATCTATACATCCTTCACATAACTAGGAAAGGGATCTAAACAAAATAGACAACTCCTAATTTATACAATAAAGAAAAAAAATTCTAAACAATAGCAGAAAATCCTCAAGTACTCTGGAACATTTAATTTTTTAAGAGAATGCTCACTCTGGCAGCACATGTATTAAATTTTTAAAGAAAAAGCTATTCAAACAGATAAAATACATAAATCCTAGCTTCACATAAATGTTTACTGATGCTTCTCGGATTAACATTGATATTTATCTGATCACGGAAGGTTAATGTCTGGCTAATGAAGTCATTACCCTTGCTTTTTCCCCTTGGTGCATCAATAGCCCTTTCTCTTGCATATTCTGGTGTGCTACCATATACAGGAAAAACACAGGTTTATTATTGTTGGAGATGTTTTACTATGCTGCCTTGGACAAAATAACTCTATGCTAAGGCAAAAAAAAAAAAAATGAAAAAGGGAAAAAAAAACCCAGCAATTTAAATATTAACATTTCAACCAAGAAACATTCTGTAAACCCAGGACTATTAATCAACAATGATCAAATACTATTAGTATACAATGTAAAAGATCCAGTTAATATGGGGATATATTATCAACCTGAAGAGTAAAGACTATAATCTAAATTCAGAATTCGAATTTCAACTGTTTGTATTGTACTTGGCAGAGGAAAATTACAGTAAGAGCATTCAGCATTTCACCTAGCTATAGCAACTAGATCTTTAGCAGAGTTAAAAACAGGTTCCAGATCTAAATAATTTTTAGATTGGTAAATATCTTCCTAGACAAGGAAAAAAATCTCAACTGACATGTCCTAAACCACAGTTTTTTTTTCAATCCATATATTAAATAAGCTATTGAGGGGGTAAAGGATGTGAGGGACAATCATCAACCTCTCATGAGACACATTTACTAGCACACTTACCAGCCAATGCAAGAGCAATGAAATATGAGATATACAAGTGATGCTGTGGGCAGTATTTTCTCTCCCTTGCTTTTTTAGGCCTTAACTTCCTTTTGGGCCTGACCTAATTTAATTTCTCTTTTGGCTCTCAAGCCTGTAAACTTAATTTAACTTTCACAGCTATGCATGTGAAGCATTTTGCTGCTAAATAAAATGAGAATATTCATGACTCAAAAGTCCTTTTAGGAAGAATGTCAACTAGTTATTTCTATCTGGTTAAGACACTTGGTTAAAAAAAAAAACCTGTCCTCCCTGGCATTTCTGAAATTATGATCATTCAAATTTTAAACAGACTAGTTCATAACAGTAAAACATATGAAAATTCTGAAATCATTAATAACCCTACTTATGGAACCAGAGTGTAATGAAATGAGGTGCAATATCTGAAATGGAAGCTCAGCCTGCATCTTAAGTTTTGCGACTATGGGAAGTGGCTACACCTTGAATACTTTCTGATCTGAAAGAGGGATATCACTATCTTTTCCTTTCCCATGATGGTAATACTGGTAAAGCTAAACAAAATACGTAGGACAGGACCTACAATAAATGTTTATTAAATACCAAAGAAGCACAAGATTTAGGTCTAAAGAAAAATCTTAATTCTACAGGTCTTCACCAACAAAAACACTACAGCTATTTCATTCTAATAAAAATAATAACTGCCATGCAGTCCACAAACGCTATCTGGATCTGGGGATCTGGATCAACATAAAGCCTGAATGTGACTGTGCAAGAATTCCATTAAGATGCATATATACCAACCATTACAACATTAACAGAAAAAGTACACAGTAATTGAGCTAAAGTGTCTGGACACTTTAATGCTGTTAAAAGAGTAACACAGAAGAAGTAAAAAGAAAGAAAAAAGAAAAAAAGTCACACTTGGTCCAACTCCAAAGAGACCTTCAATAAGTGGAGTGACGATGATAAACTCGTCTCTGAAAAGCAAACAGTAGGATATTAAGATCAATGGTGTCACCAATGCTTTTCAGGAAGCATGCATAGGAAAGAACCCTTAGCAGCACTAGAGATATTTAATGTAAGCTATTCGAGATTAAGAGAGGTAAGAGAAGAAAAATTATTGTTATTTCGGTGTTCTGCACACGCTGAGGCAAACGGCTTTCAAAACTACGGCCGCCGCCACCGATATCCACATCCAATCTGATGAAATTACAAGTTTTACACTACAATGTCCAAAAAGGCCATGATGCTACCAAACTGGGGGGACGGGAGGCGCTTCCGTTTCCTTTGGGGTCTGGGCTTGAAAGCCTGCGCTCAAACCAAGTCCGGGGGTCCCAGGCCCTGGCCTGCCGCAGCTCCAACCCTTCCAGATAATAAACAAGGGCCGGCCGGGGAAGCGCCCTCGGCAACACCTACACCTCGACCGGCCCTAGGGCGCCGCCCGCGTACCCCGGACACAGGCCGAAGAGAAGGTTCGGGTCGGGGCCCGGCGAGAGGCCCAACAGAGGGCGAGGCCTGGACTGCGTCCGGCGCGGCCCCAAGCGGCCGGGCGCGGCCGGAGCTGTGGCGAAAGCGGACACTCACCACACCATGCCGTAGGCTCCCTCTCCGATGTACGAAAGGTTGGTGTAGCGCGGCCCCACGTCGAACACCTGCCCGCGGACCATCTCAGGGCCCGCGCCCGCCGCCGCCGCCGCCGCCATGTTGGCTGCCGAGCCGCCGCCGCCTCCGCCGCACAAGGTCTGACGCTGCGCGGCCGCTGCTCAACTCGTGTCCCGCCTCCCGTAGGGACCGCGCCGGCACCTGTGCACCTGTACCGCTGACCAAGGAAGATGAAGAAGGACGCGCTGAGAGGAACAGAGAAGCCACCGCAAAGAAGACCCACCGCCCACCTGACTGACGGGACGGCTGGCGGCAAGCAAAGGGCGGGGCCCACGCCGAGAAAGGGCGCCAGGGCGGAACCAAGCAGCCTGCGCCAGGATTGGCTCTCCGCGTCAAGAGGCGGGGCCGCTTGGGCCGGCGGAAGCCGCGAACTCTGGGCGGAGCACTGCGGCTGTAGAGGAGACACCGCCTGGTGCTGTCACGCGTGGTCGCAGTGGAGTTGCTGCGAGGCGGCTCTTGGGACGATGGTTGGAGACCGAGACCCCGGGACTAAGCCCGAGAGACAGCCACGGCCGAATCCTGACAGAGCCGGAGAGGGATTTGGAACTGCTGTTGAGATCCGGCGCACCGCTTACTGGGGCCCTGAGACATCTGAGTCACTGTTCCACACTGCTAGGAGAGAAACCGAAAGGCATTGTCGAGATCAAGAAAGTCATTTGCATACCGAGAAAGTGTGAGACACAAATGTGGATACCAATACCGAGAAGATGAATAGGTCCGCTTATCAGAGGTTTCCAGTAGAAATATTTGTTGAGCACTTACCGTGTTTGGGGGGACAGGGGAGGAATCCACCCTTAGGAGCTATTTTCTAGAAAGAGGAGACAAATACCTGAGCTGTAAGTACTAGGAAGAACTACAGTAAGGAACTACGGATTAGAAATTTAAACCATTAAAGACCTTGAAACTCAGAGACTGATAGTCGGATTGGGACAGATGAGCAGAAATCTAGCCACAGAACATATATACACAAAGATGGAATCGCTAAAACGTCAACATCAAGGTTTGGGGGGGGGGGGGAACCAAACAGGTTGGAAAACAAATCCCAAAGTAGGTGCCTAGAAAAGGAAAAGACACTACCATAAAAGAAAATGACCCCCTCCCATTGGCTTTTTCCTGCCACCTCTGAAGAAGAAAATAGGAATAGCAGATGATCCCTCATTTTCTTTGGCCAACACTAAGACCTTCCTTAAAGTTTCCAATTTTGGTCTTCTCATGGCAGCAAAGAGCAATTAGTCTATCTCAAAGAAGAATAAACAAGTCTTTTAAAAACCCTGTGGAGAAGCTGAGGGTGTGGCCCAATAATAGGTGGTTTATAGCTCATGGTTAGCCATGTGGGAGTCCCCAGGTTCAGTCCCCAACACATGCACAAATATGTGGGGAAAACGTATCACTTTAAAAGGGAAATAAAGTACTAGAGTCAAAAATTACTCCTTCAAAATATACATAGCCCATGAAGCAGAACCCAATTTTAGAAAACTCCAAATTCATATGCTTTAAAAAGAGGATGTTGCTTTTTTTAAGGCAAAGACAAGGGCTGGAAGCCTATAGGGTACTTACCTATACTAAGCACAAGGCCCTGAGTTTGATCTCTCAGCACCACAAAAGCCAGATGTGGTGGCGAATGTCTGTTCCCAGCACTCAGTAGGCTGAGGCAAGAGGATTGCTGTGAGTTCAAGGCCAGCCTGAGCTACATAAGGACCAGCCTGAGCTACAGAGTGAGACCCTGTCTCTAAATAAATAAATAATTTAGGCAAAAATGAGTGGAAAGTACCATGAAATTAACACTTCATTCATCAAGGTAAAAGCAGTAGCTAGAGAGTAAAAGGCAGACACAGTGCAGAAGAGCCCATCAGCATCATTTGAAGATACTTGTGAGAGAAAAGAATACAAAACAAAGTGATAAAATCTTCGAGATAAAATGATGGAGATGAAAATCATGACAGATTACAGAAATTCAAACTACAGCTATCTTCCAAAAGAAAATAGTAAATTAATTAGACACAAAAGTCATGGGCTGGAGGAATTGTAGCACTATTAGAGCCCTTGCCTGGCAAGTGCAAGGCTTTGGGTTTAATTCCCGAGCACCACATAAACCTCATGTGGCATGTACCTGTAATCCCAGCACTTGGAAGGCTGAGGCAGGAGGACTGTTGTGAGTTCAAGTCCAGTCTGGGCTCCATAGTGAGTTCGGGACCACATTGGACTACAGAGCAAGACCTTGTCAAAAAAAAAAAAAGTTAAAAATAAATACTAGGAGCTGGAATAATGGCTCAACAGTTAAAGCATTTGCCTAGAAAACTGGAAGTACCTGAGTTCAATTCCCTGGTACCACATAAACTGGGTGTGGTGGCACATGCCTGTAACCCCAGCACTCAGGAGGCTGAGGCAGGAGGATTGCCATTAGTCCAAGGCCAGTCTGGGCTCCATAGTGAGTTCAGAAGCAGTGTGCACTGCAGAGTGAAACCATGTCTCAAAAAATAAATAAAATGAATAAATAAAAATAAAAATTAGAAGCAAAAATCAAACTAATAATGGAAGAAATCTTGTCTTAAGCCTGAAAAGATCTAATGTGGAGCTGAAAGTTTGAGTAGGTTTGCTATGATCCAGAAAGAGTCATAAGTTATAAAACTGCTAAACTTTATGGAGAAAAGGCAAACACAATATCCAGTTAGAAACAAAAAAGATAAAAACTGACTTTTAAGATTGCTTCTTTGTAATAAATGTTAAAGGAAAGTGAATCAAGACCACCTGCGCTCTGAAGGGGCGGTTTGTGTCCCTCCTTGGATGATTTCATTCACTGTAATCCCTCAATTTCTCTTCTGTCTTTAGCTGTTGCTCAGGATCCTTCTCATAAGCTCCAGGTCAGTACAGTGCCATGTGACATCCCACAGGTCTGTCACCTCTGCATAGTCAACTTGCAAGTGGTTATTTTTACATGGGTTCTATACTCACTCCTGGGGGATTTAAATGTTGGCTGATCTACTCACTACCTGTGTGAACTTGACCTCAGTTTCCCCAGACATAAAACAGGTATTGTCATAATACCTACCCAATAAGTTCCTTGTAAAATGTGAATAACACAACACATATGAAGAATTTGGCACATAGCATATTATGCATCAAATAAATTTTATCTGTTATTATTACTCCCCCCACCCAATCCTGTTCCACATTTTGTATCTATGGATGATGTCACCTTTACCTAGATACTCAAACTGGAAGTTTGGTTATAATCTTTTAGCAGTGCACTTTAGGCTTGGGTTTAGCTCGGTGCTAAAATGTGTATTTAACAGTGCACCTTGCCTCACTCATAACTCCCCCAAATCACAAATTATTGTAACTTCTATTTAATATATCAGAAACATTTGCTACTCTTAAATGTGATCTACAGGCAAGCAACATTAACATTATCTTGGACTTTGTCAGCAATGCAGCGTTTCAAGTTCCACCTCAGCCATCCTGACTCAGGATCTGCATTTTAATAGGCACTCCAAATAATTCATATGATATTAAATTTTTATATGTAATCACTTCATCCTCACTGTCACTCTTATGGCTAAAGCCTACTTCACTAATTCATTAACAGAGACTACCACCATGGCTTTAATTAACTCCTCTGCATTCACTGTTGCTCATCTCCCATTGCTTTTTCTTCTATCAAGATCAATTTTTCTTTTGGTGCTGGTGATTACACTCATCACCTCACTCATGCTAAGCACATGCTGCACCACTAAGCTACACTCCCAACCCTGCCAATCCCCTTCCTAAAGTAAACTGGTGGCCTTCCAATATATTCTGAATGAGGCTTTTGCTGATAAGCCCCACCCAAATCTCCTTCCTCTTTGCCTCCTATTCACCAGCCAGACTATAGAGTAATTTCTGTTTTCTCTTGGTATTTCTCTTTGGATGTGCCAATCTCTCTCCCTGTATCATGTTTTCTCTTTATTTTCTCCAGCATTTGTGAACATTTTTAAACTAATACATTGGCAGAGTATCACATGTCTAGACACAAACCAATGTGGAGTTTATGAGGTTTTGTGGAAGCCAAAACTATGTTTCAGCATAGCCTCTCCAGCCAATTGGGGACCTTACGTGGGAAGGCCTTTGCCCAGGACAGCACCAGCAGCTCAGTGAGCTCAACTGATGCTTCACTCTGGCAGCCAGGTCTGATGATTCAGATGACAGTCACTGCAGCTGGCATGTCTGTGAACTCCAATGTTGGATGCATGCTGGGCCAGTCTATCACTGGGGGCTTCAGTGGTGAAAGGAATACTGAGCCCATAAAGCCTGACACCACTTACTAGGAGCCTTAGGGAACCCAGCTAATATTGTAGCAGCAGCAGTTTGTCTCTTAATTCTATGAAATAAAACAGTTTTTGGAGCATGCCGAGAAACAGGGAGATGTTAAGTTTTGTGAGGATTTAAATGAAGTATTTAAGCTGTACAGACTTGAAAATGGATTACTCTAATCAAGAAGTTAAAATTGAAGAAACATAAAATGACTCTCATATCCCAGATACTTAAACTTTTTTTTTTTTTTTTGGACACAGGGGTCTCTCACTGCAGTCCAGGCTGGTTTCCAAGTCACTATGTAGCACAGGCTGGCTTCAAACTCAGAGTAATCCTCCTTCCTCAGCCTTCTGAGTGCTAGGATTACAGGTGTGTGCCACCACACCCAATTTACATGATTCTGAAGAATAAAGCCAAGGCCTTGTGCCTGGTAGCAAGCTTTTTAACCATTGTGATATTCCCAGCCCAAGATACTTAAACCCAAGGCCTTATGCTTGCTAGGCAAGCCTCTAACCACAGTGCTGTTCCCCAGCTCATGATAGTGAAAGAAATATAAAACCATCCATTAAGACTTTCTTCTGTTTTTTTGTTTTGTTTTGATTTTTGTTTGCTTGCTGAAGTTCTGAGGATCAAACTCAGGCCCTCAACCACTGAACTATATTCCAAGGCTTTTCTGTTACTAACAGCTTCCTTGCTTCAGAGTTGATATGGAAGAGACTTTCCTTGTTGCATTAAAATAATATAGGATTTAAGAGTGACTCCCCTCAAAACGTGGCTTCCTTAAACCAAAAGTTGTTATTGTTTGTATGATAACTAGGATAAAATGCTTTTTCTTCCAAAGCTAAAAAAAATTTACCATACTATCAGAGCAAGATGCATTGATCACCAATTTTTTCAAAGAGAGTTCCTCTTGCCAGGTTCCCTAGACTATAAGCAATTTCAAGATTAGAATTTGGCTTTGGTTTTATGGAAAAGAGAGTGCCCTTATCAGTAGACAGCTCCACTTAGGTCCTGTGGCAATTTCTGATCATTCTAAAACAGAATTTAACCTCATAAATCTCTGCTGGGTCTGGTTAACATGAGTCAAACCTGAAGGGAGCTATTGTCTGGCCACACTGGCAACAACAAATTTCTGGACACACGAAGCTGAACACCAGATTCTGGGACACTGCTAGTGTTTTAATCTACTACCTAAGCATAAAGAAAGCCCTGTCTGGCTGGTCAGCAGGCTACTTAAAACTTCTTCCTATTGTCTCTTCCTTATTGTAACAGATGTGCACAATCTTAGAAAACAATGAACATCTGTTTCTTTAGCCTTCCTGTCACTGATGACTCCTCCTTCTGGTAGGAGCAACTCAGTTTTTCTTTGGTGATCTATCTGTATACTTTCATGGTTTGAAGGGCTGACTCTATATGTAAGCACGTAACTCAGGGCTTCCCAATCAGAATCACTAGCTGTAGCTATACCTGATGACACATGATCAGATGTAGGCCAATGGCATTCAGCCCAGAAACTATTGGGAAAAAGGTGTGTTTTTCTGATGGGGTTAGGGCAATGAATATGAATCTGAGACCTAATGTGCCAAAATATAGGAAATGTCCTTTGAGAATGAAGGTAAAACAGGAAAATCAGACTAGAGATGGAGACAATTCCCTGATGCAAAGTCTGAGGCTGTTTCAGTGGCGCCTGGACTTTACAAGAGATGAGTCAAGATATTCTTTGTGACTTTAGTCAGTTCGAGGTAGGTTTCTTTCACTAGAAACCACAAGATTTCTGACTAATACACTACCCAATTAACTCCTCTTTCTGCAAAAATTGTTCAGAATTGTTAAATAAATCACTGGCACATAAATCAGAAACTCATGAATGCTAAAATGAAAGGAAAGAGCTGGCGGTGAGCCTTGAATCTAGCTAAAGATAGAGAGATAGCTGCATGAAAACACCACTCAGTGAATACTGTTTGATACTGTTGACTTGAAATAATAATTGTTGCTATGGTAGCAAAATGTAAAAGAAAAAAAGAGAAAGAGGACTTTTTAAAAATAGCATTTTCAATCTCAGATTATGAAGTGAAAACCATGTAAGAAGAAATGGTAGAAAAAACTAGATACTAAGTCTTTGTGTTATGTAAAAAGACACTAAAATCTATTTTTAAAATAGCATAATAATATAAACATTTTAGTGTAAAAAGATTTACATGTACCTCATAAGTTATTATAGAAGGTAAAAGAAAAATTATAATCCATACAGCAAAAATCAATGATTTTGTATGAGGAAATATATTACATACTTTCTCTTCAGAAATGGAAAATAAATGGATCAAAAACAATAATGTCAAACATCAAAAAACTAAATAAAGTTTAGGCTAGATGTAACAGGTGAGCAAATCTAAATAAATTAGAAAAATATGAAGTTTAATTTTCAATGTATAATTCTCAGATCAGATCAATAAACAAACTTATATTGTTGCTTAAAAAGGCATTATGAAGTAGAAAGTGCAGCTCAGTAGTATAACACTTGCCCAACAACAACAACAACAACAACAACAGGTATGGTGAAATCAAATGCCAAATATACTGAATAATATAGCAATGAAGAGGAAACGAAATTTTTAGAACTGCAATGAATGGAAACACAGTGTTAGTAAGTATGTTACATTGTGGGACTCTGTCTTACTTTTTCATTGCGGGAACACAACACCCAACACCCACAATTTAAAGAAAGGTTTATTTTTGCTCACAGTTTCAGGAGGTTTCATAGGTAGCTGGCAATGACAAAAGGGTCTGGCAGAGAGCCTCGCTGGAGAAAAGCTGTTTATCCCATGATGAGCAGGAAACAGAGTGCTCCAGAAAGGGTGGAGCCCCAGTGATCTGTCCCTTCCAGGTCAAGCCCCATCAATCTGTCTTTCCAACCAGGCCCTATGTCTTAACAGCACAGGAAAATCAATAGCTTAGCCATCACCATCCCAACAAAGGGCTTTTGAGGGACATTTCAGATCCAAACCAATTCTGTTCCTGGCCCCCAAAAGACTCATGTCCACCTCTTTATACAAAATGCATTTATTTCATGTCTATGAGTAGCCAAAGTCTTAACAGTTCCAACACTGCTTAAATGTACAAGTTCATAGTCTCCTCTGAGATTCAAGGCAAACTTAGCTGTGAGATCCTGGAAAAAAAATCAAAGAAAGGTAAACACTTCCAAGACAAAAATAGGACAGAATAAACAGTCCCATTCCAAAAGAGAGAAATGGGAGCCCAGAAAAAAAATTTGGACCAAAGCAAGACCAAAAGCCAGCACAGCAAAAAAAAATGTTAAATCCTGTAACTCTATTAAATCCTGCAGCTCCATGTCAGGCACCCAATGCAAGCTGTAGGGAAATGTGAGCTCTAAAAGCTTTTGGCAGCCTTGCTCCTATAACAACGCCCTTGATTGCAGACTCAAAGGCTTCTCTTTTGGGCTGGCTCTTCTCATAGCCGGTGGCCTTCCTCAGCGGATAATCCATGCTCAGTGGGCCTACATCAAGAGACAGCCTGTTCCAGGTTTATATTTCTTCTACCATTGTTCTACACTCTCAAAATCCATTCACACATCTGTTCCACAGACTGTGGCTTGTAAGAATGAGAAAACTCAAGAAGTTCTTCAGGAGTGAACTCCTTCTGAACCATACTGTGCATCTTACCCTTAGGGATTTTTCTGAGATTTGAGCCTGGTTATAGGCATAGAGGCAAAAGTTGAGAGAGTGGGTCCTGAGAGGCACCAGCATTGTCTTTCCTGGTAATTGCACCAAGGAGTGTCATTACCATTTCAATAGGAAACATAGAATTCAGTTTTTCAGGTATAGGTGAGAAAGCCAACACCCTAGGAAGCAGGGGTGGATGCCTCTACTGCTGAAGGTCGGGAAATCTCTTCCTCTATCAAAATAACCTTTTTAGGATTTAGAAGTTCCTCCAGTCTTTCCCTAGTCTTGCTACGTATTTCCATCCCAAATCAGAATCCTCTATTTAACTACAGATAACTTTTGACCTGATGCTGTAGTTCAGTTAAGTCATATTACGAGGGCTTGTACTTGATTTTTAGCAACTTCATCCCTGTGGCTAATGGAGAGAAGATTCTCCTTTAGAATACTCTCAGAAACTTTCAGGGGCAGTAGGAATAGCTCAGCGGTTAAAGTGTCTGCCTAACAAACTCAAGACTCTGGGTTCAATTTCCCAACACCACATAAGCCAGGTGTGATGGTGCACACCTGTAATCCCAGAACTGGGGAGGCTGAGGCGGGAGGATTCCCATTAGTTCAAGGTTAGCCTGGGTTCCATAGTGAGTTCAGGACTAGCCTGGACTACAGAGGGAGACCCTGTCTCAGAACAAAGGAAGAAAGGAAGGAAAGAAGGAAGGAAGGCAGGAAGGAAGGAAGGAAGAAACTTTCAGTTCGTTTTATGTGTATCTGGAGTTGGGAATTTGAAACTTTGAGCCCATTGTTCTTTTATTAAGCTGAACACACTAAGACTTTAAGTTGTGAGTGTGTGTCTAGAGCTCATTCCTTTCCTTTACTAGTTTGTCCAGAGATGCTAAGAGTAAGCAGCGTGCATCATAATATTTTGGTTTTTCCAAAAGTACTCAAATTCATTATATTAAGTATCACCAAATTTGTCACATCATACAAGTAGAGAATTAGGTTAATCAAAGGGATCTACCTTTTGTAGTAATTGAAAAAAATTCACACCATGGGTGCTACGGTTTGAATCTGGAGTGTCCTCCCAAGCATAATGTATTTGGATGTAGTGGTATACCTGTGAAGCTGTGTGTTACTTGGAGGTAGGGCTTTGCTGGAAGGGCAGACGCTTGAGGCTTGATGTAGAAAGATTGTGTTAACTTGTTGTGATTGTGGGTTGGAGGATGCTTTCAGGTGTTTGTTTTTGACTTGTGGGCCAGAAAATAGGGAAGGGACACCACTCTGTGTGGAGGTTCCCTGACAGCAGCTTAAGCTAAGTAAACCAAGGAAGAAGAAACACTGTTGCAGCTTCTTCCTGGAAGGACTCTGGCCCTGTCTGAGTCTCCAGAGACTGGCTTTGCATCTCTTTGACTTGATTTCTGTCTGCAATGGGATTAGCAGCTCTCTAGCCTCTACCGTGTGCTTCTAGCTTTACTAGCTTCTCATGAGTGGACTGCGTGGGACTTTCTGAAACTATGAGCTAAATGATTTTTTTTCTTCTCTTAAATTGTGGATGTCAGGTATTCTGTCCCAGCAATGAATAAATAACTAATATAAATCCACCTCTTGTGGTAATTTTTAAAAATTCACACCATCGGTTATCAGTACTCCCGATATTATTAAGAGAAGAGGAGAGGCCACAGCATAGATTTCATCAAACTAGAGAGCCAACTCCAGGTACCACAGAAAGTCTTAGAGAAATTTATTGTTATAGTTCTGTCTCTTAAGAACCACCCCTGTATTGATTAGAATTCTTGGAGAAATAAAAATAATAAAAAATACAAAAAAGAAAATTTATCAGGATGGCTAACAAGTCCAAAAAAGAATCTAAAATGGCTGCCTGCATGTATGAGAGCTGGAGGGTCCATAATTGCTTACAAGTAAGATAGAAGAACAGTAGTCTGAGATTGGACAGCTGGCTGTGAGTTTGTGCCATGGATCAGTGTTCAACGGTGATGGCAAAGACTCGAGAGCTGGAGCAATCTGCAATTAAGACTGGTGTCAAAGATAGGAGTAAATCAATATTTAGAGATAACGAAGGCCTGAGCCTTCCCAGAAGAAGAAGCTGTAATAATCTTCCTGCTTCCCTCCTTTTTATTTAGTTCAAGCTGCCATTCTAGTGGTTGTGTCACCTACATCTACAGTGGGTTTTTCCCTTCAATTGCTGACCCCATTGATCAATCATTCACAGCCAAAGCTCTGCTATATGCATTAAGTGGGCATTTACTAAGCCTTCCAAGTTTACATACTGCTTAAAATGGTCACAGTCCACCCTTGTCAACTCAACGACCAGACACCTCTCCTTAAACCATACTGAATGCTAAATACAATATTCAAATTCTTAATTACATCTAACATAATACAACTATCTTCTCTACAGAATAGAATACAATAAATCCCTCCCCAGAATAGAAAATTGACCTCCTGTTTGGGAGATGTTTATTCTCCTGATACTTGATTATTTAATTCAATATTATTATGTAATTTTAATGAGTTCGACTACAAAATTCTATATTTTTCTTTTTTTTGAGCTCAGACTGGCCCTGAACTCACTGGTGTAGCCCAGGATGGCCTCGGACTCCTCAGAACAATCCACCTGCCTCATCCTCTCAAGTAATGAGATTACAGGCATGTGTTACCATGCCTAGCTTTTTATGGTGCTGGGGAATCGAACTCAGGGTCTCGCACTTGGCAAGGCAAGCACTTTAACCAACTGCTGTGCCATTCCTCCAGCCTCAAGAAAGAAATTCTAATTACAATCTTCCTTTCAGTAACTGGTTACATGATTGTAGCTGGTATTTATGACTACATTCTTCTACTAGCCAATCTGTATTTCCTTCACCTCCAGCAAGCACCTCAGCAGCTCTTCATTCTTTTCCTGGTGTTTTGACACGTGCCTTCTTTCCTGAAGGTTTTAGGCTATTTGTCCTCCTGCCTGAATTGGGTTGTTGTAGTTTCTTGTTGATTTTAATAACAGTGCATGGCAACACTAGGAGACACCTTAGGATATCTCCAAACATATTCCTCTATAACTCTATTATGGAGCACTAGTCCAATTTCCCCTTGATAGACTAGACTAATTGCCCCTGCCAATACTGTAACTCCCTTTTTAGATTGTTGGTGCAGTGGCATACAAAGGCCAAAATGACCAGGGGAAATCTTAGCTTCCAGTTTAATGGAATTGTTGTTGTGCCTCCTGGCACAAGCCTTCCTCTTTCTGGGTCTACGGCTTCTAGGCTAACAGAGCATAAAGTTACTGGAACAAGAAACAAAAATTTTGCTAGTTGTTCACTAGGAGTGACAATGAGTAGTACCATTCCTATTTCCATCCCTTGATTCCTGGACCTGTAAATCCTAGCTCTGGGAGAAACAGTACCAAATATTGGTTGCTGATTCAGAGCATATACAACCCGCTAAAGAATCTTCCCCCACCCCTCCAAGGTATGATCACTTAACTGGCACTGTAATTGCATCTTGAAAAGACCATTCCACCATTCTATTTAACTCAACTACCATATTTCCCATCGTCCAGCAGCTGGTAAGATCAGTGAATTCCATGAGCTCACTGACACATTTCTTTCACTGTGAAATGTGTTCCTTGATCAAAAGCAATGCTGTGTGGATTATCATGATGATGAAGGAGGCATTTCATAGTTCCACAAATAGTAGTTCTGGTGGAAGCATTATGTTCAGTAAAGGAAAAAATATAACTGGAATAAATACTTATTCTTATAAGGACAAAATGCTGTTCTTCCCAGTATGAAACTGGTGCAATATAATCAACTTGCCTGTAGGTTGTAGACTGATCACCCTGAGGAATGATGCCATACTGAGGACACAGTGTTGGTCTCTGCAGCTGGGAGAGTGGATATTCAGCAGTATCTGTAGCCAGGTTAGCCTCGGTGAGTGGTTGTCCATGTTGCTGAGCCTATGCATAAACTTCATCCTTGCCACTATGACAAGGGTGTGGCATGCATGGCAAGGCAGTGTGTTCATGAGCCCACTGTGTAATGACAGGGCTAGCTGAGGAAAGATGTTGACTGTTGTCTACAGAATGGGCCATCCTGTCCTCTTGATTATTAAAATCTGCTGAAGTCATCATTTAGTGATAATTTTCATGAGACCTGTATATTATATCCTTTGTTCATATGGACAGATCTATCCACCGTGCCCCCAAATGTCTTTCTCACCCATCTTTCAGTTGTGATTCTTTCAAGTTCCAGATTATCCACCCAGATCATTAGTTACAGCCCACAAATCTGTATGGTTGCACTTGTACCCATTTTTATTTTCAAGCAAAATGTATAACAAAGATGCATTACCTCAGTTCTGCTCATTGAAGATTTTCCTTCACTGCTATCCTTCAAGGTTGTCTCAGAAAGGGGCTGTAGTGCTATAACTGACTACTTCTGTGTGGTGCCTTCATAACCTGCATAACCATCTCTAAGCCAGACTCCAGTCTTCTCTTTCTCTGTCAACTGATCATAGAGTACACCCCACAAAGCCATAGGTACATGCTGGAGGACAGAGCGGTACAGTAAGAGTAGGCATCATGGGCATTTGGGCCACTGCTTTATGTAATTTACTGGTGCCCTTTGGACCTGCCCTGGCCTGATCATGTATATACCACTGGTACTTGATAATGGAAAATTGTTGTACATGTCTCACTTTGTGATTTCATGGATGAGAAAGCACCCAGTTCATTACGGGCAGCTCAGGCCATGTTGTGGTTTGAATCTGGAGTGTCCTCCAAAAGCCTCGTGTGTTTGGATGTGATGGGATACCTTGTGATGTTTGGAGATGGGATCTGGCTGGAGGGGGCAGATGCCTGGGGCCTAACACAGAAGTGGTAGAACACTGAGGTTTGACCCAGAAAGGGTGGATCTATGGGACAGTACCTGGTAGAGTATACGCTAATTCTGCCCTTCCTCCTGGATTTGTCTTTCTGCCTGTGATTCCAAGAAAATTTCCTCTGACTTTGTTTCTATCACTTGCCAGCTGCCCATGAATGAACTAAGAACTTCTGAAACTGTGAATTAAAATAAATCTTTCCTCCCTAATGTTGTAGATGTTGGATATTTTGCCCCATCAATGAAAAAGTAACTAAGATAGAAATAGGTACCAGAGAAGTGAGGTACTGTGACTTTGCAACGATGTGATTTAGAATTCTTTGGAACTGGTTTACAGGAGGAGCTTGGAAAGGTTTGAAGATGCCAGCAAAAAAAGCCTTAAAATGCTGTAAACCAAGGTTATTGGGAGATTCTGGTCAGAGCTCCTAAGACCAGAATGTTGATTGAAGTGTGTATTAGAGAATCCAGTCTGAAGAAGTTTCAGATGGGCAGAAGAATTATATTGGCAAGTAGTCTTAAAACCACACATGCTATGATGTGGCAGAAAGTGTGTCTGCATTTTGGCCTTGTTCAAAGACTTTACCTGAAACCAAGATTAAGGGTGGTGGACTACTTAATTTGGCTCAGGACACCTCAAATCAACCCAATATTCATGCTGTCTCTTTGGTACTGCTTGTGGTCTTTTAGCCAATTCTATGATGAAAAACAGGAAAAAAAGGCAAAGAAAAATAGTACAAAGTTTTCAATTTTGTTAGACTGAAAGGACATGCAGAGGAGAGGCAGAGGAGTACAGGGAAGTTAAAGTGATCAGCATTAAAAAGAAGCCAGGGCTGGAAGAATAGCACAACATTTAAAAAACTTACCTAGTATGCACAAGGTCCTGGGGTTTGATTTCCCCAGTACCACGTAAACTGGGTGTGGTAGTGCACACCTGTAATCACAGCTGTCAGAAGGCTGAAGCAGGAGGATCACCATAAGTTCCAGTACAAGTTGGAGGCCAGCCTGGGCTACAGAGCAAGACCCTGCCTCAATAAATAAATAAATAAGAAGCAAAAAAAGGAGGGGGCAGCTTCTCTGCCTCCAACTCCACTATGTGCTTCCACCATTGCCATACTTAATATTCATTTTTATTGCTCAAGAGAATTCTATTCCTCTGTATAGAATTATCGCAATGTGTTTATCAGAGGAAGAGTTTTTTTTTTCAGCTTGGAATAACTATAACTAGAGTTGCTCTAATTTACTTACAGGTTTTCATGTGAATTTAAGTTTTCATTTCTCTAGAGCAAAATTCAGGAGTGGGATTGCTAGGTGATACGGTAAATGTAAGTTTAACTTTATAAAAAATTGCCAAACCAATTTCTAGAGTTATTGTATACTTTACACTGCTACCAGCAATATACAAAAATACCAGTTGCTTTACAATCTGACTAGCACACATCCTTGTCAACATTTTTAGTTTTAGGTATTCTAGCAGGTATGTAGTTGCATCTCTTCAGCTTTCATCTAGAAGCTTTATAATTTAATATTTTGCACTTAGATTTATGATCTGGTTTGTTTTTGTTTTATTTACAGGACAAGTCCTGGTGTGCTGCCCAGGCTGATCTTGAACTTCTATGTTTAAATAATTCTCCTACCTCACTCCCCCAAGTGACAGGACAATAGCATGTACCATCATGCTCAGCTTCAGATTTTTTTTGAGTTAATTTTTGCAAAAGTTACAAGAATTACATTAAGCTTCCATTTTACTGACTATGGAAGTCCAATTATTCTAATAATGAATGTTGAAAACAGTATACGTTCTCCATTTGAATTTTCTTGGCAGCTTTGTAAAATGTCAATTGAAAGAGATAACATGGAAAAACAAGAACCTTCAGGAATCTGTTTATGGAAACAATAAGTGGCCCGGCAAAATGCATACAATGGAAAAAGGACAGCATGTTCAACAAATGGTGCTGGGAAAACTGGACATCCACATGCAGAAGGATGAATCTAGCCACACACCTGTCATCATGCACCAAAATCAAATCAAAGTGGATCAAAGACCTAGACATTAAAAATGAAACACTAAACCTTCTAGAAAACAAATTAGGCAAATTTCTAAAAGACATAGGGGTAGGCAAAGACTTTCTTGACAAGATACCAAGAGCAAAAGAAATTATCCCCATTATTAACAAATGGGATCTTGTCAAATTAAAAAGTTTCTGCACAGCAAAGGAAACTATCAACATTGTAAAAAGAGATCCAACAGACTGGGAAAAAAATATTCACCAACAATAGCTCAGATAAGAAGCTCATAACTAGAATATACAGGGAGCTGAAGAAAAGTAAGCCAACCAAAATAAAGTATCCTATTGAAAAGTGGGCAAATGAAATGAAGAGGCAGTTCACTCATGAAGAAGAACCAATTGCCAATAGATACATGAAATGATGTTCAACATCTTTAGCCGTAAGAGAAATGCAAATCAAAACAACGCTAAGATACCATCTGACTCTGGAGAGAATGGCCTATATCAACAAGTCAAATAGCAATCAGTGCTGGCGAGGCTGTGGGGAAAAAGGAACCCTCCTGCACTGCTGGTGGGAATGTAAATTCGTACAACTACTCTGGAAAGCAGTATGGAGAGCTCTCAAAAGACTAGAAATAAATATCTCCTTCAATCCAGCGACACCCCTCCTGGGAATATATCCAAAAGAGGCCAAAACAACCCATAGCAGAGACATATGTATACCCATGTTCATAGCAGCACAACTAACAATAGCTAAAATATGGAAGTCATCAAAATATGCATCAGCAGGCCAATGGATACACAAACTGTGGTATTTATACACAATGGAATACTGTGCATCTATAAAGTCCAACAGTGTGGAGGCTTTTCTGGGCAAATGGAAGAATCTTGAGAACATCATGCTTAGTGAAGTGAGTCAGAAGCAGAAGGTGAAACATCGAATGGTCTCTCTGACATGAGAGACCCAGATCACAACTCTTATGGAACTGAAAGCAAAAACCAAAGTGAAACAGGGGTGTAGGGTGGAGAGGAGGGAGGGAGAGGAGGGGAGGGGAGGGGGAGGGACAAAAAGAGAGTGGGAAAGCCTTTGTCACTTGGCAAGATGCATATGTGCACAAAATGCTCAACTCCATTGTAAACCTTAAATTTTGCACATATACATATCAGTAAAATGGGGAAAAAACTAAAAACTGAAAATAATAATAATAATAATTGGCCTGGCAGAAAATTTATCATGGCTAGGAAAATGTGAGACATTTTAAAGTGGATCAATGAATTTGCATGAATCCATGAATGAAATAGGACAGAGAGAAAGGGCAGAGACAGGCAGCACAGACACAAAGAGGTACAAAAAATATTTGCGAGGACAATGGTTAAAAACTTCCCAAATCCAATGATAAATATAAAAATAAACATCTAAGAATCTCACCAAATTTCTAGCTGGTTAAACTCAAAGAGATGTGCCCTGAGACACATGATGTGCAAACTGTATAAACTGAAAGGCAAAGAGAGAAATTTAAAAACATAAAGGTAGAAGCAACTCATCATGTACAAAGACTCTTATAATATTGGCAACTGATTATTTGATGAAACCATGTAGGAAATAAGGTAGTATAATGGTGTATTTCCAGTCCAAAAAGGAAAAAACAAAAACAAACATAACCCCCCCAAATCCTGTTAGCCATAAATTCTATATCAAGAAAAATTATTTTTAAAGAATGAAGGAAAAAGCTTGGTGTGGTGATGCCTTCCTGTAATCTCAGGACTCTAAGAACAGGAGGCAGAAGGCTTGCAAGTTTGGGCTTCCTATGGATAATTTAGCACCTTAGCAAGATTTGGTCTCAAAAAATAAATCACTGGGAATGGAGAATGTAGATAAATGTGAAATCTGTGTTCCAATCTTAGTATTGAAGAAAAAAAAAAAAGGGAAAAGTTAAGATATTTCAAGATAAACAAAGGCCGAAGAAGGTCATTAAGAAATGCTAACAGTTGTCCTCCAGTCTAATATTAAAAAACAACACTGAGGTTCCATCTAACTCCAGTAAGAATGGCTGGTATTAAGAACTCAGTACTCAACAAATGCTGGCAAAGTTGTGGGGGGAAAAGGAACCCTCCTACATTGCTAGTAGAACTGTATACTGGTACAACCATTGTGAAAGGCAGTGTGGAAATTCCTCAAAAAACTGAAAACAGACATACCATTTGACCTAGCTATACCTCTTCTGGGTATCTACCCAAAAGAGTTAAACTCATCATAATACAGTGATACATGCATACCCATGTTTATAGTAGTGCAATTTATAGTAGCTAAATTTTAGAAAAGGAAATGCAAGATATGAAGGAACATTTTAATAGAGAAGTGTAAATTTTGAAAAGAAATCCAGCTGAAATTCAGGGTATGAAAAATTCATTTGAAAGCAGAAGTCAACTCAAACACTGTGGGGACAGAATTTCAGAGCTAGGAAACAAGGCTGAGGAAACAAATGCTATATTTAGACACAACTCCAAACTAAGAAATGAGCAAAGTAGTTGGATACAACAGCTGATGGATGATTCAAAGAGAACCAATCTCAGAATTATGGGTGTGAGAGAAAGAGCAGAAGACAGCACCAAAGGTATAAAGAATTATTCACTGAATTCATGCAATAAAATTTCCCAAACGTAATAAAAGAAATTGATTTTCAGGTACAAGAAACTTATAGAATACCAAATAACCTCAACCATCAATAAGACTAGCCATGACATATCATATCAAAACCTCAGAAATACAACATAAAGAGAGAATATTAAAAGCAGCAAGAGAAAAACAGTCATTATTCTAACAAGGCAAGCGAATTTGAATTATCACAGATTTCTCAATACAAAGTTTAAAGGCCAGCAGAGCCTGAAGCAAAATCTCTCAAGCTTTAAGAGACAGCAAGTGTCAATTCAGGTTGTCATATCTAGGAAAATTAACCCTGGAAATTGAAGGAGAAATAAAAAGTTTTCATGACAAAAAAATCCCTAAAGAAATTTGTGATCACTAGCCCAGCATTGCAGAAAATATTTGAATAAATCTTTGAGAGGGATAGAGAGACAAGCAATACCAAAAAACATGGAGGAAAGGAACCATCTAAAGAGAAAATGTAACGAAAAATAGCTTGGTATTTGAATTATTTGATTAGAATCCTTCTAAAACAGTTTCAACTGTCTCATAAGATCTGTGAAGTGTCCTCTATAATACTATTTTAACAGTATATTAGTTTGCAAAACATAATTATATTCAATCTGGGGAATTAGTATAAAATCTTTTAAAATATGTATGCATGATATTGTGGATGGTTAGGTAGATAAAATGATAAACCAAATCTGGCTAATAGTAATTAGTAAAATGTGAGTAAATAACTTAAGAAAGTTTAAAAACTGAAATAATTAAGCATGACAATTTATCGGTTGTTTTAAGTGTAATATACTTATGTGATATAGATTTAAACTAATTAATGTAACAATTCAATATAAACTTAAGTTCATTTAATGTATCAATTCATTTAGTTGGTCTTGGATATAAGTTTATCCTAAGAAAACTATTGATGTAATGATAAACTGAATGTCTTTTGAATGTACAAACATTTACCTTTCGGTACTCAGGTAAGGAACATGAAATTTAACTTCTTTCTTTTGTTTTCTTGCATTTTTTTAGCCTTATGAATTTCATTGTTATAGTTATTTTTTTATGTGAACTGGTATGTGAGGCCATGTTAAAGACTATCGACAAGGATATAAGAAGATTCCTTTAAAAAATAAAATTTTGCAAACCATACCAATAAAGAGCTCTGCTGGACCCAGAAAAGAGGCATCAAGATATTACCATTGTAGCCCCAGGAATCAGGGGTGGGAAACTGAGTTCAAGAGTGATGATTTGAGAGGCGAAGTGAGTCAGATGCAAATGATTAAATATGTTAAACATTGCATGGTATCTCTGATTTTAGAAACCCAGAATATAGGTACTCTATAGAACCAAATGTGTGTGATAGTAGAAGTTATGGGGAATGGGGAAGGTTGTGGGAAGGCCAAAAATTGGGAGGGGAAGGGTTTGTAATATTGATGTGATATATGTGCACAGAATACTCATCTTCATTGTAAACATTATGTTTTACATATATACATTAATAAAAATGATGGGAAATTTTTAAAGTTGTTTTTCCTACTTCTGTGAAGAGTGTTCTTATCATTTTAATTGATATTGCATTGAATCTGTATAGTGGCTTTGGAAGCAGGACCATTTTGACAGTATTAGTTCTTCCTATGCAGGAACGTGGATGTCTTTTCATTTTCTAAACTTCTATTATCTCTTTAGTGTTTTGAAGTTTTCTTTGTATAGATCTTTCACATCTTTGGTTTACTTCTTCCCTTCCAATTTGTGTTTCTTTCATTCCTTTCTCTTGCTTGCTGGTTTTTGCCTGATTTTCAAGCACTTTGTTGAACAGTAGGGGTGACAGTGGACATCCTTGCCTTGTTCCTGAATCTATCGTGCATGTTTTCAGTCATCCTCCATTTAAGATGATACTGGCAGAGGACTTGTATGAATAGCTTGAATAAGGTTGAAGTAGTGTCTTTTTCTTTCTTTCTTTCTTTCTTTCTTTCTTTCTTTCTTCTTTCTTTCTTTCTTTTTTCTTTCTTTCTTTTTCTTTCTTTCTTGGTTGCTTGCTTGCTTGCTTGCTTTTTCTTTTTTTGATACAAGGTCTCACTCTGTAGCCCAGGCTGCCTGAACTCACTGGTGTAGCTGAGACTGTCCTTGGACTCGAACAATCTGCCTGTCTCAGCCTTCTGAGTGCTGGGATTACAGGGGTGCCCAACCATGCTCAGCTTTATGTGGTCTGGAACATTGAACTCGGGGCTTTGCACATACAAGGCAAGCACTTTAACTGCTGTGCCATTTTTTCTAGCCCCTCTATTCCTATTTTTTCAGAGTTTTTATCATAAATGAATGTTGGATTTTGTCAAATGCTTTTTATGCATATATTGAGAGGATCATATGATTTTCTTCTTTACATTCATTAATGTGGTGCATTACATTTGCTGATTTGTGTGTGTTAAATCATCCCTGCATCTGAGAGATGAAGCCCTCTTGGTCATGGTGTATAATTTTCCTTATGATTTGCTGCGTTTTGTTGGCAGACGTTTTATTGAGAATTTTTGCATCTATATTCATTAGGGATATTGGCCTGTAGCTTTCATTTTTTGTTGGGTCCTTGTCTGGTTTTATAATTAAAATTATGCCAGCTTTGAAGAATAATTTTGGCAACTCTCCTTCCTTTTCAGTGTCTTGAAAGAACTTACTAAGCATTGTCGTTAAATCTTGCAACTTCTAGAATTCTGCTAGAAAATCATCAAATCCTGGGCTTTTCTTGATTGAAAGTCTTTTTATTACTTTCTCAATTTTGTAGATGGAAATTGGCCTATTCAGGTGTTTTATTTATTCTTTTTGTTTTAATTTTAGATGTTGATACATGTTAGGAACTAGTCCATATTTTTTAGATTCTTGAATTTATTGGAGTATAAGTTTTCAAAGTAACTTCTTATGATCCTTTGTGTTTCCATGATCCTTTGGGTTTCCATGTAGTATGCTGTAATTTCAACATTTTCATTTTTCTTCTTTCTTTCTTTCTTTCTCTCTTTATTTCTCTCTTTCTTTCTTCCTTTCTTTCTTCCTTCCTTTCTTTCTTTCTTTTTCCTTCCTTCCTTTTTTTCCTCTCTCTCTCTTTGAGACAGGGTCTTGCTCTGTAGCCCAGGATGGTCCTGAACTCACTCTGGAGCCCAGGCTGGCCTTGGACTCATAGCAATCTTCCTGTCTCAGCCTCCCAAGTGCTGGGATTACAGGCATATGCCACCATGCCTGGCTTATGTGGAACTGTGGAATCGAACTCAGGTACTTAGCGCTTTACTTAGAGCTTGCTAGGCAAGCACTTTAACCATTGAGCCCAACTTTTTCATTTCTAACTGTATTGGTAGGCATTATCTTCCTTCTTTTTGTGAGTTTAGCAAGAAATTTATTGATCTTGTTTATCTTTTCCAAAAAACTTTTTATTTCATTTAATTTTTTGTATTTTAAAAAAATTTCAAGTTCCCTGATTTCTACTCTAATCTTTATTATTATTGTTATTATTTTTAAGTTCATGAATTCCTTTCCTGCCATCTACATTCTGCTGAGATCTTTTCATGATTTTTTTTTTCAGTTCAATACAATTGTACTTTCCATTTGTGACCATTGGAGGGATTGCCATCTCCTTGAAGTGTCCTCACATTGCCGAAGTGGTAATAGAGCTTTTTGGGGTGTCTTTATAAGGGCACTTGTTCTGCTAATAATTCATTCTCACAACCTAATCATTCCCTCATAAGGCCATCACATTGGGATTATGTATCAACATGTACATTTTGGGTGGACACAGTCATCTGCAGCATGTTATATTCTGGATACTTAATATAGTATGTCATGAGACTTAAAATCCCATGGGAATGATATTTTTGTTTAAACAGATAGTTAACTTTGTTGGGTACAAGTTGCAAATTTTGATCAGTCATGGGTTGTCGTTTCAACATTGGCTTCATTCTCAAAGCCTTTGTAGTATTACTCAGATTTGTTCTCTTGGATTCCACCCAATGACCAATCTGTGACCTGAGTAATAGTCTGACAGTTTAGTTCTCAGAGTTTAATGGCATCTGTTTAGAGCCAGTTCCACAAATACACATCTTGAGAGTGAGTCTAAGAGTTCCCAAACAGCGTTACAATTTTTCTGAAAGATGTGGCTTTATTACTCCCATTTTACTGCATTCACTAGAGGCATATGGGGAGTTGCGCAGTGAAGAACAGAGCAAAAAAAAATTCCATCATCTTGGGAATCAGCTCTCCTCTGATCACAGATAAAATTTCTCTTTGTTTTGTTTATAACCCATTTCTCAGACTGGGAAAATTATAAAGAAAGGAGTATAATTTTGGCTTGTGTTTCTATTTCAAGGCTGAAGAGCCACATTTGGTGATAGTTTTCCAGTTGGGTACAGTCTTGAGGCAGTGCAGTTGTCACAAGACAAGACACAGAGCATTGGACAGAGCCAGGCAAATTCACTTCAGTAGACCCACTATTGAGCTAATCCCATTAATTCAATAACTTATTCACAAGGACAGAGATATAATCACCTCTTAAAGGTTTACCAGGTTCTTCCTCTTAATATCACATGATGGAGATTATATTTACGTGTGGGCTTCAAAGGGAACAAATTTTATTCAAACCATAGCACACACTCTCTCAGAATTTAAGGCTCCTGCCTAAACTCATCGCTACTGCTATTGCTGTGGCTGCCACCAACTAAAATTACCTATAGAATGGGAAAAGAAAGAATTGCCTTGGCAAGGGGAAGCTGGCAGAAACTGGAGGGTGGAAAGAGGATGAATGTAGGGTACTTATTTTCTTGCTTCCTCTGCAGGCTGCACTTGGGTACCTATAACCCCTCCAAAATTGAAGGTTTTAACCCCTATAGTTGGCCTTCTTCACATAGTTTTCCTCTTGTACTTTCACACCTAGGTTGGGTGACAGTCCCCAGTTCATTCTTGTTGTTCTACGGTATTGCATTATGCCTTATGGTTTCCTGACACCTTGTTGACACCTTAGTACAATGGTCTTCCTCAGCCCCACCACCATTATCCAGTGTGCTTTCTGCGATCAACTGGGCTTGAAAATATTAAATAGAAAATTAGAAAATTCCAGAATTAAATGTGTGCTGTCCTGAGCAGGCTCTGTATTGCACCATCTCATTCCATCTTACTCAGGATGTGAATCATCTTTTTGTCGACCATATCCACACTGTATATGTCACCCATATGTTAATCATTTAGCAGCTGTCTTGGTTATCAGGTCAGCTTTCACCGTATTTCAGTGTTTTCATTTCAGTATTGCTTATTTTACTTAAAATAGGTCTGAAGTACAAGAACAATGCTGGCAAATCAGTGCCAAAGAGAAGCCATACAGTGCTCTCTTTAAGTGAAACTGTGAAAGTTCTTAACTTAGTAAAGAAAGAAAAAAAAATCATGTGCTGAGTTTGCTAAGATCCATACAGTGAGAATAATCTTCCATTCATTAAACAGTGAAGAAAGAAAATAAATTCATATGAGTATTTCTATTGCATTTCAAATTGCAAAGGTTATGGTCACAGTGTGTGGGAGTTATTTTGGTACTCTCCTCAGTTTCAGACATCCACTCATGGTCTTGGAGTGTATCTCTTGCAGATAATGGGGAACTACTGTAAAACAATCCTTTTACTAAGCTCATATGATCCTTGTGCACATGGCTTGAACACAGGGTAAACATATGACTGATAGTGGGTAAAGCACTCTCATATACACCAGCTCATGCAGGGATTTTTTTGACAAGTGAATGCACTTAGTTCCTCTGCAGATCCAAAGGGCCTTGTCATTTCTGTAGAGCAGAGAACAAACACTTAAGGGCAGTGCTCAAGGCCCCTGGTCTGCCACACACCATACCACACACTCTGCTGTGGCCACAACGGGAACAGCTGCACATTCTCTGTGAGGATTCTATATTTATTTTCTAAATTGAGTAAGTGACCATCTCTTGAGATATGAAATTTCTAAAGAACATGCTGTAGATTAATTGTGAGGACATAAGTCTGATTTCTCAAATATTTGTTCTATTTAAATAGACAGTCACATGGGCAGCCATGCATACACACACACACACACACACACGCACACACACACACACACACACACACTCACCTGCTATCTCGAAAAATGCAGCATGTACAGACACATACATTCATACGCACTTGTTATCCTGAGCCATGCAGCACAAATACAGATCTCTCCCTCTCTCTCTCTCTCTCTCTCCTGTCTTGTTTTTCTTGCTATGGCAGGTGATGACCAAATGGCAGCACTCAGTACTCACTCTCTAGAAGGAAACTGCCTGCTGCTTGACTGCCATGACCTTTTGTTTCCTCTGCCCAACAGTAGTGACAGTTAGGGCTGCAAGTATCCCTGAATGAGTGACAGCTTGTCCAGCCCTGTACCTGACACGCAGGAAGTAACAGCTGTTGTTATCTCCTCCCTTAATTCCATTAGAGCTCACACTTCTTGGCTCTTTTGGCTCAGTGGTTGCCCCTTCATGTAGGCATTAGTAATCATGACTTCTAGCCACTGCCTTCCTTAGCCATTGGTCAAAAACGATACCCACCTCATAGCTCCAATTCCAAGGCTTAGGTTACCACAGTCTAGCCTGGCCTTTGTATTTTTTAATGAGGTATAAATCATTGATATTAGGTGGTAATGAGTTTCATCTAAGGCAGAAAGATCCAAATCCTGCTGTAGAATGTTTCCATCCCTATAGCACATCCATAGATTAATTTTGCTTGATTTTGGGCTTTGCATAAATGGTGTCTGTATTAGTTTAGGTTCTTTTAAAAGACAGAATTTACAGAAATTATAACAAAAAGAATCTATTAGGAAGGCTTACAAATCCAAGGACAGAGATAATTCAAGATGGTGGCCTGTACATGCAAGAGCAGGAGTGTTGGATGCCTGCTCAGCTGCAAAGTAGAACTCCCATTTGGGACTGCAGGACAGTGGTGAGAGTCTGTTGTGGATCTCGGTTGTTTGAAGAACAATGGTGAAGACTAGAACCTGAAGATTGCCAACTGAAGATCAGCATCAGGCAGACAGGTGCAAGTCTAGACTGGAGGGAAACTGTGATGAAAATCTGCAGTGTGTAGCAAGTTGGTGTCTAAGTTGGTGTCTTTAGACAATTGGGAAGGCAAGAGCTTTCCCAGAGGAAGAAGTTGTAACAATCATTATTCTTCCTTTTTTAAAATACAGTTCAAGTTCCAGTTGGGCCTCTCACATCTAGGTGGGTGCTCTTCCCTCATTTGCTGGCCCACAAAGCACTCACACTCTAATCTGGGCTTGTTCTCAATTCACAAACTAGGCATGGTTCCCAAACCGTAATCCAGGTGTGATTCCTAATTGTCTCAAGTTGACATAATCTCCTCAACAGTCATGAGCCACCCCTTTTCAGTTTGACAATCAGACACATCTCCTTGAATCATACTTAATTTCCAAATACAACAGCCAAGTTAGTAATGATGCCTAACATAGCAAAACTGCGCTGTGTACAAATGGAAATGCAATAAATTCCTCCCTAAAATAGAGAACAGAGTTTCTCTTTGGAGAATTCCTATTCTCCTGACATTCAATTGCTTAACATTAGAGAGTAACTTAACAAATTCCGATAATAAGGCAATACACACACACACACACACACACACACACACACACACACACACACACCTCACGTACGAGCATAATGAAAGAAAATCTAATTACAGTCCTTCAGTCCTTGTTTTAGTAACTGGTCACCTTGTCATAGCTGGTATTTATGACTACCTTCTTCTACTACCCATCCTGTATTTCCTTGACCCTCAGCAAGTACCTCAGCAGGTCTTGGTTCTTTCCCTGGCGGGGTGACCCATACCTTCACTCCTGAAGGTTCTGGGCCATTTGTCACCTTGTCTGGAATGGGTTGTGTCAGTTTTTCATTGACTTTAATAACAGGACATTGTAAGACTAAGAGGCGCCCTAAAGAATCTCCTGCAGTCCAAACATAGTCCTACTTGCCTCCATTATGAAGTATTAGTCCAACTTCTCCTTGGTAGTCTGGATCAATCACCCTTGCTAACACTGTAACTGCCTTTTTTGCTTGCTGGTACAGTGGTACAAGGAGACCAAAAATGACCAGGGGCAAGTCTTAATTTCTTGTTTAGTGGGATTGTTCTGTTCTTCCTGGTACAAGCCTTCTCCCTTCTGGACCTATACCCATAGACCAGCAGAGCATGAGGTTACAGGGACAGAAAGCTGAAATTTTGTTAATGGATCACTTGGGATGATAGTGAATGGTACCATCCCATCTCCACCCCTTGATTCCTGGACCCATGAATCTTGGCTATGGGAGAGACAGTACCATATATTGGTTGCTGATACAGAGAATACACAGCCTTCAGAAGAGCCTTGCCCCAATCCTGAAAGGTATTACCACCTAGCTGATGCTGCAGTTGTGTCTTCAGAAGGCCATTCCATTGTTCTATCAGTCCAGCTGCTTCTGGATGATGGGAAACATGGTAAGACCAGTGAATTCAATGGGCTTGAGCCCATTGTCACACTTCTTTAGTTGTAAAATGTGTTCCCTGGTCAGATGCAATGCTGTGTGGGATACCATGATGATGGATGAGGCATTTTGTAAGGCCACGAATGGTAGTTTTGGCAGAAGCATTACATGCAGGAAAGGCAAATCCATAGCCTGAGTAAGTATCTCTACCAGTAGGGACAAAATGCTGTCCTTTCCATGGTGGAAGTGGCCCTATATAATAAACCTGTCACCAGGTTGCAGGCTGGTCATCCCGAGGAATGGTGCCATGTCGAGACCCAGTGTTGGTCTCTGCAGTTGGCAGAGTGGGCATTCG